>JBBPBX010002083.1:45136-56975 GCA_038048925.1 Garcialebias charrua | reverse complement strand
TATTTATATATGTATATATTATATATATATATATATATATATATATATATATATATATATATTATATATATATATATATATCTGTGTATATTATCTTGTTTCATCATCACATGTACCACATGTTGTGCCAATGAAGCTTGTGTGCGTAACAGTGCGTAAACATGGCTTCGGGCACTTTTTCTTTAATTTTAGCTTGCACGCCATTAAGTTCTGATGCCATGACAGCGGCTCCATCATAGGTCTGAGCTACAAGCTTTTCAGTATACTTCTCCAACACTCCCAGGACATATTCAGCAACGGCAGAAGCACGTCTGTCCTCACTCACATCATCAAAGCCCAAGAAGGCCTCCTTCACCTCACAGTCCACTTCAGTTGTAGCCACATAACGCAGTATGACAGAGATCTGAGCCTTGTTTGTGACATCTGTGCTCTCATCAACTTCTACAGCAACAAATGGGGCTGCACTGATTTCATTTTTAATGTCATTCCTAATGACATCACCGACTGCTTCAATTAAATCATTCTGTATTCTGTTAGACAAGCCAGAAAATACAGTAGATGTCTCCAGATGTCTAGCTAGCCTGTCATTATTTTCAGCTAAAACATGCAATAATTCAACATAGTTGCCACGATTGGCAGAGCCTGCACTTTCATCATTTCCACGAAAAGCTAGCTGCTGCTTTGCTAGGAGGAAGCAGGTGGCTTTGATCAGATATTTTAAAATTTCTCTGTTTTCTTTTACCTTTATGTCCCGTAGTCTGAAGAAGACCTTTTAGCTCCGGTGTTGGTCGTCCTTTTAATAATACTTCCTGCTTGGACTGAAAATCCAATTGAGAAAATTGTTTTAGTTTACTAATGTACTCCTCCATTGCAAAATTATAGCTAATATCCAATCTGTCACGCTCCCTCCTTCAACGGTGCGGAGCAGGTGCTGCTGAGTGGGCATAGCCCCTCCTCCTCCTCCTCCTCCTGTACTACAGAAGCTGCGAGCAGCAGTGCGGCGCGCCGCGATCAGCAACTCACAAACGTTTATGATCACTGATCTGTCACGCTCCCTCCTTCAACGGTGCGGAGCAGGTGTGCTGAGTGGGCACTGGGCATAGCCTCCGTGCCTGCCACTCCTCCCCGGTGCACTCAGCCTCCTCCTCCTCCTCCTCCTCCTCTGCTACAGAAGCTACGAGCAGCAGTGCGGCGCGCCGCGATCAGCAACTCACAAACGTTTATGATCACTCAGCAAAAAAAAAACACGTTACAGTATTTAAAGAAAAATAAGAAAAAAATGGTGATTTTGATTAAAAAATAACTTAAAACTGGTTTAGTGTTAAGTAAAATAAGTTTATAATACAAATCAAAGGATAAATACTAGGGATGGGGCAGATCCGATCCAGTATCGGTATTGGTATCCGATACCAGCCTTGTTTACATATCGGATTTTCAGAGCAGAGACTGCCATCTTTCCGATCCATGATACACTGCAGTTGTCTTCAAACTATGGAATGGATTTCCTGAACGGAGGCGTGTTTTATGAGCCCAGAGTAGTAAGACCCGCCTCACATTCAGGAAATCCATTTCCTAGTTTGCCCCTTGCAGCCAGGTAAAACGTGAGTAAACACAGAGAGGACTGGAGGACTGTGGCTAACGGCTAACCAACTTTTCATCTTGGCATCAGAGTCGGTCAGAGTTTATTGATTTTTGCATGTCCGCGAACATGTCTGCTGTGTGGATGTGTTTTACTCTTGAAGCACCGCAAAGCAAGACAGCAGCGACGTGTACGTGTCTGCAGAGCCGCGTGCGTGTCTGCAGAGCCGCTGTACAGAGAGGAGGAAGCTCCGTCGCGTCATATAATACCACAAACGTGATGAAACATTTGAAAAAGACCACAGTAAAGAGCATGACGATTGTTTAGCCCGGCGGGAGAAAGACAAACGGAGCCGACAGAAATCACTTCTGGACTCGTTTCAACAGCAAGGTAAACTTCCGCTGGACAACGTGAAAGCTAAAGGGATAACCCAGAAACTGCTAAACAACTTGTCAGGAACACTGTCAGCCAACCTGTGGGGTTTGCTGGAAAAGATTGTGACTTTGCTGGAACCCTTTGAGGAGTTAACCAGAGAAATCAGCTCAGCGAGCTCCTCTGCAGCTGATGTGATCCCAGCGTCACCATTTTAAACAGCTGCTCGCTGATAACAGTGTGGACAGTGGCATCAAAACTTTGAGAAGCAGCCTCCTCCAAGCTGTCAGCAGGTGATTCCATGACATCCAAAGTGAACCCCTGTATGCTGTTGGACAGGTGAGGCATATTTTTGAATGTCTTGTAAATGTCTCCAAAGCTCTGTGGGATTATGAAAAACAAAAGGCTGAGCTGTGGCAGCCATCTTAAACTGGATGTACTTTAAAAGTCAACCAGTCGTAGAGAGCCCTTCAGTGATTATCTCTTGAAAGTTTAATCAAAATCTGTCCAGCGGGTCATGAGATATTTTGCTAACAGACGGCACCATTGATTCCAAATAAATAACGTTATAATTTTAAAGAAAGATCTTATGCATTCTACTAGTCCCTTGAATATGCTTTGGGAATGAGTCTCAGCTACTACCGCACCACATTTCATCTAGATTTTTTGTCAAATTGACTGAGTTGTAGTCAATTTTGTGTTGTTTTCAGTTGGCTGTGGCAGCCATCTTAAACTGGATGTACTTTAAAAGTCAACCAGTCGTAGAGAGCCTTTCAGTGATTATCTCTTGAAAGTTTAATCAAAATCTGTCCAGCGGGTCATGAGATATTTTGCTAACAGACGACACCATTGATTCCAAATAAATAACGTTGTAATTTTAAAGAAAGATCTTATGCATTCTACTAATCCCTTGAATATGCTTTGGGAATGAGTCTCAGCTACTACCACACAAATTTTATCTAAATTTTTTGTCAAATTGACTGAGTTGTAGTCAATTTTGTGTTGTATAAGTTCAGTTAGCTGTGGCAGCCATCTTCAATTGGATGTACTTTAAAAGTCAACCAGTCGTAGAGAGCCCTTCAGTGATTATTTCTTGAAAGTTTAAACAAAATCTGTTCAGTTGTTCATAAGATATTTTGCTAACAGACAGATGCAGAATACAAACATAATTGTTGACTTTTGGAAGCATGTGATGAAAAAGAGACTGGGTGAAAGTAACTACAGTACTTAAAAGTACCGGTAGTTAGTTACACGTTTTGTGTTAGCAGAATTTGCACAGCCAAGAGAAGATTAATCTTCTCTCTAAGTACAGTGTATACAAATACTGTATATTTATGCATGCCCAAAAAGGCAACTTGAGGTAAGTTTTATTAATGTTGGATAAGTTTCTTAGTTACAATTAAATCCTGCTAACACAAAACGTGTTTTTTTATTCCTTGCTTTAAAGTGGATATTAGTGGCTGAGGCTGTAATAATTTATTACAGCCTCATAAGGCACCTGAATGGTATCGGATCGGAAAAGTATCGGTATCGATCGATACCCAGTTTTACAGTATCTGTATCGGATCGGAAGTGAAAAATGTGGATCGGTGCATCCCTAATAAATACAATAATTACATTTTTTTTTCTTTTTTTTTCTCCATGATGACAGGGGAGGCACGGCCTCACTTGCATCCCCTGACCGCACGTCACTGATACAGAAGCAGTCACTTGCAAACGGACTCTGGTTCAGCGTTTAATCTCATCATGGATGTCAGGAAGTTCTCAGGAAGTCACACAGCTCGTTAAACGGGTAAATTCTGGGCCTCTCCAGATGCAACCAGTTGATCAGGTGTGGCTCTAAAAGAGCAGCTTGTAAAAACTGACCCTTCCACTTTCTGGGTCCAGATGGTCCATGAGACAGCTTTCCCAAGTCTAAGGAAAGTAACCCAGTACATCTAGACCGAACGTGGCTCAAACACAACTGTGAAGAAGTTTTCTCCACAATGAACATGATCAAAACTAAATATTGTCCCAGGTTCACCAATGAACACAACCACAAGTGTAAGAAGATGACCCTGACTCCATCAGAGCCCGAGTTCAAAGTCCTGATCAATCTTCTCACTGAGCGAAGAAAAAGTGAGGAATAGAAGAGAAGAAGACTGTGTGCCTCTAAACCTGTTCAGTTATTAAGATGTGTTGGATATATCAGCTGTAAAATTAGTTGAGCCCGTTATGTCAAGATGTGGAACAGAAAAGGAATTTCAAGCTTTCTTCATTCAATTTTTCTGATTGCACTTTATTTAAAGTATTTCTCAGTGTATTTATTGAATTTTTAATGCAGCACTACCTTTTGTTTACTAAATGAAGGAACATTATAAATATTGGGAGTCATACATACAGTATGTTCAGTTCTGTTGTGTGACTGAATGACTACCGGCCAGTGGCCCTGGCCCTCATCCCGATATTTGCTAAGTGCTTCGAAGAACTGGTTGTGACCCACGTCGACGCAGTCATCGACATCGACGGGGACCCTCACCAGTGCATGTGCCGCAGGAGTCGGTCAACAGAGGACGTCATCTCCTCTGTGGTCCGCACTGCTCTCGCCCACTTGGAGCAGAGGGACTCGTGCTTCTGTGTGCTCTTTGTGTCTGCCTTCAACACCATGATCCCCCAGGCCCTGATGAACGAGCTACTAACACTGGGACTGGGCCCCTCCATTGGCAACTGGGTACTAGACTTCTTACCAAACAGACTGCAGTCAGTGAGTATCCACAACTTCTCCTCCACCATGGTCCTCAGCGCTGGCTCCTCTCGGGGATGTGTGCTGAGCCCTCTCCTGTTCACTCTGCTCTGGTATGACTGTGCAGCTACCCATCCAGGCTGTCACATTGTTAAGTTTGCAGATGATACAGCGGTGGTGGGATGCATCACAAACAATGATGAGTCCAGCTACAGGCAGGAGGTGGAACACCTGGAGAGCTGGTGCAAAGAGAATAACCTTCACATCAATGTGGGGAAGGCGGGGAGATGGTCGTGGACTTCAGGGGGAGCAGGCACAACTAGCCCCCCCTGAGCATGGGGGGAATCTGCGGTGGAGGTGGTCTTCAGCTGCAGGTACTTGGGTGTGCACCTGGATAACAACCTCAGCTGGGGCAACAAATTCAAATTCAAAAATACTTTACTAATTCCAAAAGGAAATTAAATGTTGTTGTAAGTCATTATCCTTGTTTCATTAAGTGATGTTACAGATACTGATGGCTGTAGGCAGGAAGGATCTCTTGTAAAGGTCCATCCCACAGCAGATCTAAAGAAAATGGCTGCAGATGTCGTCCAATTCATCCACCCAGACTTGGCTGGCCTCTCTGTTCCCCCAGCTGTAGAACTGTCCAAATGCCGGGTAGAACTCCTCCGAGAGCGATGGCCACTCCTCCATTCCTGCCGCGCTCCTCGTCGCTGCAGACAACCGGCTGAAGGTGTCAAGGGAAAATCCTGGACCTTCTGCTGTCACGAGCCATATTTCCTGTCAATTCCAGGATCTCAATGGTCAGGCACTCGAGCACAGCCGGCAGGGAGACGGGAATGCATCTATGGTGTCTCCTTTTCAACTCAAATTTGGGGCTGTAGCTGAGATATTATTTGAGCTTTTGAGATGTTAATCAACTGCTCCCAGTTGTAAAAAAAATATAAAAACATCTTGTTGTCATGGTTACACATAACAGATGTCCAAAACTAAAAAAGTTTTAGTAAAAATCCTTCCAGATGTACAGCATCCAAAACCAGAGGATACGATCATCCAAAAAAATGTGATTGACATCCAGGAAAAAGAAGAATTAAAGTTTCCAAAAGCAAAATCTAATAAAGAAAGTAACAGAGCTGCTCCAACAGGCAGCCACCTTGAGCAGCGCAATTCTAGGAATTTTTATTCAGCACTACCAGCCTGATCGGGAAAGCTCATCGGAGACTTTGGCATGGAGGCTGCACAGCTGCAGAAAGAAAAGCTCTGCAGAGAGTGGTGAAGGCTGCACAGAAGATGTTGGAGTCAGCCTCCCCACTATCACAGACATCTACACCTCTAGGTGCGGGGGGAGGGCTAACTGCATCATGAAAGACCCCACTCAACCAGCACACACACTTTTTGCCCCACTCCCCTCAGGAAGGAGGTTGAGGAGCATCAAATGTAGAACCACTAGACTGAGGCCCTGTACACACGTAGCCTGGTGTTTGAAAAACGAATATTTGCACACAAAAAAATTCTCTGTCCATACATGTTTGGATGTTCGTCTACATGTGCCGTTTATTTCACTACAGAGCGTGTAATGAATATGCTGAACCCATAGGTGGCAGTGTAGTAGCAGTGTAGTGCAGTCACAACCCTTGAACTCAGCCGCGACTTCCTGTTATTTATTTTCCTTTCTTTGGGTGGACAGACTGCAAGGTTGAACTACTAAAATACCGTGTTGGAGTACAAAGTTAATAAAATGCAGGAAAATGTCGACTGGGAATCATGTCAGAGCAGGTATGTTGACTTTTTAGTGCTTTTTTTTCTCCGAGCATGTGACGTCAGCTCCAGCTGGAGAACCGGCAGAACCGGACTTTCAGCTCCAGCTGGAGCTGAAACGTCCGTTCTGAAAGTACACACGCAGACGCGAAAGCGGAGAGTTCTCAAATCTTCACTTTGGCCGGAGTTTTGTTATTATCAGAGTCAGAGAGTCAGAGAGTCTTTATTGTCATTTGCACCGCATGTGGTACATGTGATGAAAACGAGATTATGTACACGGGGTCCCAGTTACATCCAACAACAAATGCAAGAGAAAAACAGTAATAACATCTAGAATTAACTAAGAAAAACATCAACTAGTAATACACTAAGCCCTAATATAGTGGAAAAACATCATTATAAACAGCAGCACGAACATGAGTCTGTATGAGCAGATGGTCACAGATGAACACAGCAACAAGAAAACAGATCAGCATGATGTGATATTTTGCAGTGTTTGTTTTTATTTTATTTTTATTTATTCATTCATGAGTCTAACAGCCTCAGGGTAGAAGCTGTTCCTCAGTCTAGTGGTTCTACATTTGATGCTCCTCAACCTCCGTCCTGAGGGGAGTGGGGCAAAGAGTGAGTGTGCTGGGTGAGTGAGGTCTTTCATGATGCAGGTGGCTCTTTTCCTGCATCTGGAGGTGTAAATGTCTGTGATGGTGGGGAGACTGACTCCAACAGACTTCTGTGCAGCCTTCACCACTCTCTGTAGAGCTTTCCTCTCTTCAACTGTGCAGCCTCCATGCCACACGTTGATGCTGGAGCACAGGATGCTCTCCACTGCACACCTGTAGAACGAGGTGAGAACTGGGCTGCTCAGACCAGCACGTCTCAGTCGTCTGAGGAAGTAGAGTCTTTGATGACCTTTCTTGATCAGGCTGGTGGTGTTGTTGGTCCAGCTGAGGTTATCATTCAAGTGTACACCCAAGTATTTGTAGCTGGAGACCACTTCCACTGCAGATCCACCTATTTTCAGTGGGGCGTGGGTGTGTTTGTTCCTTCTGAAGTCCACAATCATCTCCTTTGTCTTCTTCACATTCATGTGAAGATTATTCTCTTTGCACCAGCTCTCCAGGTGTTCCACCTCCTGTCTGTAGCTGGACTCATCATTGTTTGTGATGCATCCCACCACCGCTGTATCATCTGCAAACTTAACAATATGACAGCCTGGAAGTGTGGCTGTACAATCATATGTGAGCAGAGTGAACAGAAGGGGGCTCAGCACACATCCTTGAGGAGAGCCAGTGCTGAGGGTTATGGTGGAGGAGGAGAAGTTGTGAATCTTCACGGACTGTGGTCTGTCTGTTAAGAAGTCTAGTACCCAGTTACAAATGGAGGGGCTTAGTCCAAGTGTAGATAGTTTGTCTATCAGAGTTTGGGGGATCATGGTGTTGAAGGCAGATGTGAAGTCCACAAAGAGCAGACGCACGTATGAGTCCTTCTGATCCAGGTGGGTGAGAGCAGTGTGGACCACGGAAGAGATGGCGTCCTCTGTTGATCGGTTCTCACGGTATGCATATTGATGAGGGTCCTCGTTGATGTTGACGGTTGCCTTGATGTGGGACATGACCAGTTTCTCAAAACATTTAGCGACTATCGGGGTGAGGGCCACTGGTCTATAGTCATTCAGACCAGTCACTGTGGAGCTCTTTGGGACTGGGATGATGGTCGCGGTCTTCAGGCAGGTGGGAACTGACTCCAGTGCAAGTGAGGTGGTGAAGATGTCAGCCAGCACCTCACAGAGCTGGTCCGCACATTCCTTCAGAACTTTCCCTGGGATGTTGTCTGGTCCGGTTGCTTTATGAGGATTAATCTTTCTGAGACTGCCTCTCACTTCTGCTGCGGTCACTCTGAGATGCTCTTCATCTGGTGATGAGGTGAGTCTGGTGCTAGCTGGTCTGTTTGGATCATCAAAACGTGCATAAAACTTATTGAGGGCATCAGGCAGAGATGGGTCCTTGGGACATTGTTTGTTCTTGCCTTTGTAATCTGTTATGCATTTAATACCCTTCCACATGCTCCGTGGGTCTTGTGAGGTGAACTGTCCCTCGATCCTCTGTGCATACGTGGCCTTGGCCTTCTTAATGCCATCCACCAGTTCTTTCCTGCTCTTTCTCAGCTCCTCTTTATCTCCGGACTTGAATGCAGTGTCCCTGGCTGCTAGCAAGGCGCGGACTTCTTTATTTAACCAGGGTTTTCGGTTCGGGTAAGATTTAACATATTTTTTTATGGATACATTTTCAGAGCATGTACTGATGTAACCCAGGACTGAGGAAGCGTAAAGTTCCAGGTCCACTGAGCTCCCATCAGTAGCTGCCTCCCTGAAAACAGACCAGTTTGTATTCTCAAAACAGTCTCTCAGCATGGAGGTGCTGCCTTGAAGCCACACTCTTATCTCTCTTTGTTCCGGCTTGGAGCGCCTGAGTGGGGGGAGCTGTCTTGGGGCCAGGATCAAAGAGCAGTGATCGGAAGCTCCGAGCGGTGGGCGTGTCTTCGCCGTGTACGCCCCCTTTACATTAGTGTAGACTTGGTCAAGCGTTTTATTTCCTCTTGTTGCTGTGGAAACGTGCTGGTTGAAGGCTGGGAGGGAGACTTGAAGGTCCACGTGATTCACGTCACCACAAACAATGAAGAGCCCCTCAGGATATTTACACTGCAGCGAGGTGAGTAAGTCATGAATTTCTCCCTGGGCGTCATTAGCATTAGCATCAGGTGCTATGTAAATAGCGGAGATTAGAATCACAGAATGGTCGCGGGGGAGATAATGCGGGCGGCACCTTACTGTGATCAACTCCACGGCAGCTGAACAAAGCCTTTTGATCACAGAACAGTTCGTGCACCAATCTTTGTTCACGTAAATACAAACACCACCGCCTCGTGTTTTCCCCGTAGTCTCGGTGCACCGGTCCGTTCTGAAAAAGAGTCTATTATCCAGCTCATAAACAGAGTCCGGTGTATCCTCAGAGATCCACGTTTCCGTGAGGCAGAGCACAGAGCACCTCTTCATTTCCTCCGACGTGGTCACTCTCAAACGAAGTAGATCCATTTTGTTGTCCAGCGAGCGGACGTTAGACAGAAAAAGAGCCGGCATCGGGGGTCTCCCGGTTTTAGCGTCTGCCCGCAGTCTCGTCATAATTCCTGCTCGGCAGCCCCGCTTCTTTCCTCGGGAGCACCGCTTCCTTTTCTTTCCCCTGGAGCGCATCTGCTTCCAGAAAGATGTTCTTAACAGCTCCAATCTTCCGAGCTCTGATTTGAGTTCGTTGCTGATTTCAGCTGTGCCCTGTGGTAAATCCGCTCCGATTCTTAACAGTTCAGTTCGGCTGTAATTCACCCGCAAAAAACGCGCAGAGTCAGGTACAAAAACACTATTAAAATTACTAGAAACTAGGGATGAACCGGGAGCTCGTGAAGCTGCGGCTGGTCTGAGCGCGGCCATCTTGCCAAAAATTATTCGTTTATAGTTACATCAACCGGCGTTCACGTGTGGATGAAAGGCTAAACCGCATGCTAAACTGTTCGGTTTTACTGATAAACGGCTACGTGTGTACAGGGCCTGAGGAACAGCTTCTACCCTGAGGCTGTTAGACTCATGAATATCTAACCAGAATAATCACTGTGAAATATCACATCATGTTGCTGCTGATCTGTTTCATGTTGCTGCTGATCTGTTTCATGTTGCTGCTGATCTGTTTCATGTTGCTGCTGATCTGTTTCATGTTGCTGCTGATCTGTTTCATGTTGCTGCTGATCTGTTTCATGTTGCTGCTGATCTGTTTCATGTTGCTGCTGATCTGTTTCATGTTGCTGCTGATCTGTTTCATGTTGCTGCTGATCTGTTTCATGTTGCTGCTGATCTGTTTCATGTTGCTGCTGATCTGTTTCATGTTGCTGCTGATCTGTTTCATGTTGCTGCTGATCTGTTTCATGTTGCTGCTGATCTGTTTCATGTTGCTGCTGATCTGTTTCATGTTGCTGCTGATCTGTTTCATGTTGCTGCTGATCTGTTTCATGTTGCTGCTGATCTGTTTCATGTTGCTGCTGATCTGTTTCATGTTGCTGCTGATCTGTTTCATGTTGCTGCTGATCTGTTTCATGTTGCTGCTGATCTGTTTCATGTTGCTGCTGATCTGTTTCATGTTGCTGCTGATCTGTTTCATGTTGCTGCTGATCTGTTTCATGTTGCTGCTGATCTGTTTCATGTTGCTGCTGATCTGTTTCATGTTGCTGCTGATCTGTTTCATGTTGCTGCTGATCTGTTTCATGTTGCTGCTGATCTGTTTCATGTTGCTGCTGATCTGTTTCATGTTGCTGCTGATCTGTTTCATGTTGCTGCTGATCTGTTTCATGTTGCTGCTGATCTGTTTCATGTTGCTGCTGATCTGTTTCATGTTGCTGCTGATCTGTTTCATGTTGCTGCTGATCTGTTTCATGTTGCTGCTGATCTGTTTCATGTTGCTGCTGATCTGTTTCATGTTGCTGCTGATCTGTTTCATGTTGCTGCTGATCTGTTTCATGTTGCTGCTGATCTGTTTCATGTTGCTGCTGATCTGTTTCATGTTGCTGCTGATCTGTTTCATGTTGCTGCTGATCTGTTTCATGTTGCTGCTGATCTGTTTCATGTTGCTGCTGATCTGTTTCATGTTGCTGCTGATCTGTTTCATGTTGCTGCTGATCTGTTTCATGTTGCTGCTGATCTGTTTCATGTTGCTGCTGATCTGTTTCATGTTGCTGCTGATCTGTTTCATGTTGCTGCTGATCTGTTTCATGTTGCTGCTGATCTGTTTCATGTTGCTGCTGATCTGTTTCATGTTGCTGCTGATCTGTTTCATGTTGCTGCTGATCTGTTTCATGTTGCTGCTGATCTGTTTCATGTTGCTGCTGATCTGTTTCATGTTGCTGCTGATCTGTTTCATGTTGCTGCTGATCTGTTTCATGTTGCTGCTGATCTGTTTCATGTTGCTGCTGATCTGTTTCATGTTGCTGCTGATCTGTTTCATGTTGCTGCTGATCTGTTTCATGTTGCTGCTGATCTGTTTCATGTTGCTGCTGATCTGTTTCATGTTGCTGCTGATCTGTTTCATGTTGCTGTGTTCCTTCGTGCTCATCTGCTCACACAGACTCATGTTTGTTCTGCTGTTCAGCGTATTGTTCTTATTGTTTCTATGATATTAGTGCTTAGTGTATTTTTAGCTGACGTTTTTCTTAGTTCATATCTTAGATCTTATTACTGTTTTTCTTTTACATTTTATTGTTGGATGTATCTTGGACCCTGTTTACACAATATTGTTCCACCACATATACCACAGTAAAAGCATAATAAAAAAAGCAAACTGCTGAACTCGAGCAGCACTTAATTCAGCTTC
>JBBPBX010002083.1:12748-36475 GCA_038048925.1 Garcialebias charrua | reverse complement strand
GTGAGAGGACGGCTATAAGGTGTGAAGGGAGGCCATCTATAAATGGAAAAAAAAAAATAAAGCATAAAGTGAAAGTGAGTATGTTTTACTCCTTGTAATGTTTCTAGTATTCATATACAGTACAGTATTTGCAAAATAAATTACAGGAAAACCGCTAAAACTAGCCCTTTTAGTTGTTATAACAACCAATAAATTTCAGTTTTATTTTAGTTTTGGTCAAAGCTTGAAAGAGCCGCTGCAGAAAGACCAAAGAGCCGCATGTGGCTCCAGAACCGTAGGTTGCAGACCCCTGTTCCTGAAATGTTGAAGTTGAAATTATCAAAATACACCGAGCCAAAATAAGTAAAATAGTAGCTACAAACCTTAACATACAGTATTGTAGAGAAATAAGAAGTACCCTACCTGTAGCCAGAAGCTAAACCTAGAGGTGTATGTAAAATGGTCAAAACTGTAGCTAAAAACTAAAACCTACACATTTTTGGCTAAAAGCTAAAACTAACAAAACTGTAGTTAAAAGTTAAGACAAACAAAACAGCATCTAAAAGCTAACAAAACAGTTGCTAACATCTAAAATAACCAAAGCAGTAGCTAAAATATAAAACTAAAACCAGTAGCTAAATGCTAAGAGAAGTAAAAGCTGAGCTACAATGTAAAACTAGTCAAGTTAGTGAACAGTAGATGAAAGCTATCTTTATTAAAATAGTAGATAAAACTTTTATTTGTACATTTTGATGTAGGAAGGGTTGAAATACCTGAACGTATGCTGAAGTAGTTAGAGTTCAACGTAAAGATGATGTACAAGCAGGAAAACTACAGTCTGAATACAGACATTGGTTTCCAACAAACTGAACTATTGGTGTGAAATCACAAGTATGAAAGTTTAACTGACAGCAGGTTGAGTGAAGTAACACATCCTGAAAACTCTCACAGCAGCAGCAGGAACTGATGTCAAATCCTCCAGAACAGACTGGACTGTCTCACTGCCTGGAGAACCAGATGTCCTGGCCTGGAACCTGACACACCACTGGTCCTTGAAGAGACAGAGCTCTGTATCTGGGTCAGGTCTACAGTACTGGGCTGTCTGGAGAACAATCACGTCTTTATATAATGCACTTCGATTTTTGGCACACCAGCCCACATTTCTGGGTTGTCAGCGGTGACCCGTAACAAACGCGACGCATCAGCGGTGACGCATAATAGATGCGACGTATATGGTGAAAAGACATTTATGGATTTTTCCACTTTATTAGACAAATATGGACTGATGTGACTTATAGGGCGGAGCAACATGTACAGTGGAAAATACAGTAATGTTTTTCTTAGATGATATCTTAGATGTTATTATTGTTTATCTTTTACATTTAATTGTTGTCTGTAACTGGGACCCTGTGTACACAATTTCCTTCAACCAAATGTAAATGGTAAATGGTAAATGGAGCTTATTTATATAGCGCTTTCTAGCCCCCTGTGAGGAGCCCCAAAGTGCTTTACAATGCCAACCATCCACCCATTCATACACGCATTCATACACCAGTAGCGGTGACTGCCATGCAAGGCGCCTTTCCAGTCCTACCGGGAGCAACTCGGGGTTAAGTGTCTTGCCCAGGGACACAACGACAAAAGGTGTGGGGAACCGGGATTCGAACCTCCAACCTTCTGATCAGGGGACGACTGCCATTACCACTACGCCACGGCCGCCCTAAATGTACCACATGTGGTGCGAATGACAAATAAAAGAAACTCTGACTCTGACACTGAAGATGGCTTACAAGAGGGAGCTCAGAACACAGCCCTGTGGAGAGCTTGTAATGGTGGTGGACGAGCTGTGAGGGCCAATCTGAACAGTCTGTGGGAAGTTTGTCAGAAAGTCTTTGGTCTATACACAAGGGGCAGAGAGGGGAAATCCGGGGCAATCAGCTGATTCACAAGGAAGTCAGGAATAATGGAGATGAAGATCAAACTGTAGCCAACAAACAACATCCTCACAGAGGTCCCCAGGTGGCACAGAGCATTGTGCAGGGCTTTGCAGACAGCATCATCAGTGAATGTGTCTGTGTGGTAAGAAAGATGGCCTGGGTCAAAGAAAAAGGAAGACACTCTTTGATTTGTTTTCATACGATAATCCAAGATGGCGCTCCTCAGAGGGTAATGTCGCAGAGCTCTCCAAGTCAAGTTAGTTATTTTTCTTTTTTTACTTCTTACTCTTTTTTTGTCAAGTCAAGACACATTTCATCTATGATTGAGCAACCTTATGAGAGAACTGCGAGAGCAAAATTTTGGACTTTTCAACCCCATCTTGCTGGAATTACATCATGAGCTGGCATGCTATGCTAACTCCACATGCGGTCGGGCCTTAATAAGGAGCCACCCTGAGAACAACAAGCCGAAGCGTAGAGGTGGAGCTGACCGAAGGCTCCAGCATTTGGTGAACAATGGAAGGCCAATAACCCTACCGGTCATACTGTTTGCAAATGTTCAGTCTCTGGAGAACAAAATGGATGAGCTCCACGCTCAGATTTCCATACAGAGGGACTTTCAGGACTGTTCTTTATTGTGTTTCTGTGAAACCTGGCTAGAGGAAAGGACACCTGATGAGGCAGTACCGTAACACCAGTCAGATACACGATCTCCAGAGAGGACCAAAGTGTTGCAGACAGCAGTAAGACTCATGGAGGAGGAACGGCCGTCCTCATTAAAAAAATCTTGGTGTACAGACTGTGAGACCATTTCTAAATCCTGCTCTGAAAATGTGGATTATCTGACTTTGAGGAAGGCCATTTTATCTGCCTAGAGAACAGCAATTTATCACTGTGTGTGTTGTGTATATCTTCCCTGCAGCTAAAGAGGAGGCTGCTCTGGAGAAGCTAAATGACATGATCACCAAGCATGAAAACATGTTTCCTGACGCTGCTGTTATTATTCTGGGGGATTTTAATCGCTGCCTGAAATCTTTGGAAAATATCCCTCAACTGCATCAGTTTGTGGGCTTCCTAACCAGGGGAAATAATATACTGGATCACTGCTACAGCAACATCAGGAATGCCTTCTCAGCTGAACCCAAACCTCACTTAGGTAAGTATGATCGCCTGGCAATCCAGCTTAAACCAGTTTACAACAAAAGGCTTAAGTCACAGTCAGGGCCATTAACATCTGAACTGATGGTGCAAAGGCTTGCTTGCAGGGCTGCTTGGAGGCCACAGACTAGAGCACCTTCACAGAAGCTAGATTGCCTCTATGAATCTAAGAATCTCTGGATTGCCATAGATTCTGGAACCTGCAGGTTACATTGGACCTGAGCTGGGGCCTCATGTACAAAGACTTGCGTAGATTTCTTACTGAAAAGTAACGTACGGACAAATCCAGAAAAGTGTCCACGCACAAAAAAATCCAGATTTATCAAACTGTGCGTACACCGGAATCCACGCACATTCCTTATGTACAACACAATCAACGTGGAATTCAGCGCACATGAGAGAGTGGCCGACTCCGCCCTTGACACGCCTCCGTATGAATATGCAAAGTCATTCAAATATGCCATGCACGACAGGAATGTCGTCTCTGCTCCATTGCAAATCATGTCGGAACGTGGAAAAAAGAGGAACTTCACGGACTGTGAACAGAAATCACTTCTGAGTGAGGCAGAGAAGCACGGAAAAAGGCTTCATTCGGCACGCACAGTGCAAAACAAACCATCCACTTTTAAATAAGAAGTTGACCAAGCTGATCTAACATGCCTGTATAGCTTAGTGGCGAACGCGCCCGCCCTTCGTCCCAAAGGTCGTGAGATCGACTCCCGCTTGGTACAATGTTTTTTTTTTTCATTCCGGATTTAAAGACCACAGGAAAACTATTGAATGAAACAACAAGAAATAGAACAATACATGAAATGAAAGGAAGCAGACGATTTATTGTTTTGTAAATAGTTTTCATGTGTATTTCAATCTGGAACGAAAAGAAAAAGAAAAACGTTGTACCATGCGGGAGTCGATCTCACGACCTTTGGAACTAAAGGCAAGCGCTTTACCCACTGACCTAAACGTAGGCGTGTTAATACAGCTTGGTTAACTTCTTATTTAAAGAAATTACATCTCATTGTTGTCAATATTGTTGCCACTATCTGGCGCATGCTTTTATATCCACTCATCTAATTGCGTCCATGTGGATGTAATAATCGTTAATCATGTGTGTTTGGTGGGATTTATGATTGTTTTCATATCATGGACACAGTTTCACAGATCACCTGTAAGTGTCGCCAAAGGAACAATAACCACAGAAACGTGCGTACGCAAGGAGGGGAGCAGCCGTGGATTTGTACGTGGAAGCGCAGATATTCCCGTTCATATCAGATTTGATACATACGCCACTTTGCGTGGAAAGTGACGTGCGCACTGTTTTTGTGCGCACGCATGGTTGATACATGAGGCCCCTGGTCTCTCAATACCAGAGCCACAGTGAAAAGAGCCCAGCAAAGGCTTCATTGGGCTGCTCAGGAAAGCGACCCTCTCACCCAGGCCTACAGAGGACTGATAAGAGATTATCCTAACCACAGGCATCACCGTCTGGTATGGGAACACCACACAAGCAGAAAGGAAGGCACTGCAAAAAGTCATAAAAGACTGCGGATAGGATCACAGGGACAAAACTTCCTTCCATGGACTTGATGCATGGATTCACCCCGTCCAACTCAGTCTCTTATCAGAACCATCACCCACAGTACAAGGTTTTTAATGTTTTTTTTTCTTGCCACAGTCAGACTGATGGAAAAACTAAACTACTGTACTGATCAGTTGCAATAATAACCCTACACTGCCTATCTTCACTGGTCATGTGACATGGTTTACTTTCTGTACAGTGAAGATGGAAACCACCTTGTCCTTATCAAAAAAGGCGTTCAATACAGGATCAACTGGACTTTATTCAAAAAATAAATAATAATAATAATAATAATAATAATAATAATAAATAAAGTCCAGTTGATCCTGTATTGAACGCCTTTTTTGATTTTATCATGTCCTGGACGACTGAGAATCTTCACCAGCATACACCTTGTCCTTATTTTTATTTTATTTAGTGTTTCAGTGTTTTTGACTATGACTGAGAGAGCTCTGCACAATAATTCAAATGTGCCTGGATTGTTGGTCTGTGCACAAATGGCAAATAATGAACTTTATACTGTGCACTTTTGTACTTTGCACATAGAAGTCTTTGAAAGTATTTGGCAGCAATTGATGAATTGAGGGGCGGCACAATTGGTAGAGCTGTTGCATCTCAGTGAGAAAGGTCACCAGATCGAATCCCGGCTGGAGGCCTTTTTGAGTGGAGTTTGCGTGTTCTCTCCGTGCATGCGTGGGTTTTCTCCAGGCACTCCAGTTTCCTCCCACAGACCAAAAACATGCATGTTAGACTGATTTCTAACACTGAATTGTCCCTAGGTGAGTGAGAGTGAATGGTTGTTTGTCTCGTTTGTCTCTATGTGTCCCTGTGATGGACTGGAGACCTGTCCAGGGTGTCCCCCACCTCTTGCACAGTGACTGCTGGACATGGGCACCAGTGACGCCCATGACCTGAAAAGGAAGAAGCGGGTAAAGATGATGGATGGATGGATGGATGATGAATTGTGGAATGTCAGACTGCTTTTAATGCACGTTTCAGATTTGGATAGACATGACTGCAACATTCCCTCTGGTGGAAAACTGCATGGATTGTACAAACATTTTTAGGCAGTCCTTAGAAATGTATGATTAAAATCTCTAGAATTGACCTGTTTTGGTTTTGTAATTGTTGGAAAAGGACTCATATTGCAGAGGTGGGGACTCGAGTCACATGACTTGGACTCGAGTCAGACTCGAGTCATTAAAATCACGACTTGAGACTTGACTTGAAAAAATGCTGAAAGACTCGGACTTGACTTTGACTTGCATGCCATTGACTTGGGACTTGACTTGACTTGAAGCAGTTTACTTGAAAAGACTTGATATTTTAGTCAAATCAAAAATTTAAAACACGTTATAAAGTGGCCCCATGAGTTATTTCACTTATTCCGTATTAACAGTCAGGCGCAGACCGGGCATCTGTTTTTCCACACTCTGTATGTATGTGTGTGCGTAGCTGCAGCACAACCAATCAAATTAAAAGGATTTAGACTTTTGAAAAAAACAAGGCAAGGCTACAGGGCTGAGGGAACTAAAGACGAAATAAGCGCTCCAATATGCTTCCGCGAGTAATTTCTTTTGGGTACATAAGTTATGAACATTCAAATAAAAAACGAACTGCAACTTGTAAAACATGCAATAAGAAAATATCGGATGGAGATTCCACGACGTCCAACTTTGTCCGGCATTTGAAGCTTCACAAAGATTGGTAGGTAGCACCTTTCTTTTGCTGCGAGATAGTTGACTTTAGCTAACTTCGTGTTAGCATGTGTACTCCGGGCTACGTTCTTTGTATTGTGCTGTGGAAATGTCAGCATTTTCGTCTTTTTCATTGAATGTTAAGATTAACAGAACTGCGGTAGCCTGGCCCTCGCCTTCCTGCACAGCTCCGCTCAATTCTCATTTCCCTTCACTTCACAGTCTGGGATTTCACCCACCCACAAGGATTTCTCCGGTAGATTTTTGTTCGGACCAATCAGAGAACAGAAGGGGTGGAGTTTTGGACCCTAACCCACGCCCCCACCAGTCCCAGCGCGCAGCGTCCTATAAAAGGGCTCTGCCAGCGCTCAGTCAGCGAGCAGCGGCATGTTCTCATTCAAAGCGATGCAGAACTGTTTTATATGTGACACAAATTTATTAATTTCCCCTTCTTAATCCCTTATCTGGAGTTTTCTTTTGTTTTTTTCCCCCAAAAGTTAAGTAATCGCTCCCTCGTCCTCCTTCTCCTCCACCCTCCTGCTGAGTAAAATGAACACGGAAATGCCTCAGGTTGTCACGAGAATTAAACTCGGGTTTTAGTTGCTGACCGAGTCCCATCAGATTTTCTGGTGTTTTGGTGAGCTGGACCAGCGATCCATGGTTTGATTTTATTGTATTAAAACGTTTTATAACATATAAACACAGAATTTGCGCAGCGAGAGAAACGCTGCAAGAGGCGGAGCAGCTGTCAAGTTCACCAGAGCACGGCATCATTCAAAGCGATGCAGAACTGTTTTATATGTGACACAAATTTATTAATTTCCCCTGCTTAATCCCTTATCTGGAGTTTTCTTTTGTTTTTTTCTCCCAAAAGTTAAGTAATCGCTCCCTCGTCCTCCTTCTCCTCCACCCTCCTGCTGAGTAAAATGAACACGGAAATGCCTCAGGTTGTCACGAGAATTAAACTCGGGTTTTATTGCTGACCGAGTCCCTGCAGATTTTCTGGTCTTTTGGTGAGCTGGACCAGCGATCCATGGTTTGATTTTATTGTATTAAAACGTTTTATAACATATAAACACAGAATTTGCGCAGCGAGAGAAACGCTGCAAGAGGCGGAGCAGCTGTCAGTCAAGTTCACCAGAGCACGGGGGGTGGCTCTGAGGGGAGGGAGCAGAATGCTTTCCCTGTTCAAAATATCCAATGGTTTTGTTCCTAAGCAGAGGCCACGCCTCCAGCAAGAAACGTTTTTCAATGGGAAAAGTCCAGACCCTAGTACGAAGCGAAGTGAAGGACAGGGTCTGGTTTTAACCAGGCTAGAACTGCGGTATAAAGAGGTCAAATTTAAAAATGTTTTTTATACGTTGTGTTCAGCTGCACATGTTCTATCATTTGAGATAAATACAGCTTTTAAAAAGAACAAATGGTCTATTATTTACATTTTATGTATAATTGCAAATGATTTAAAAAAAAGGGGGGGGGGGAAGAACGACTCAAAATGACTTGAAATTAAAAGTTCCTGACTTGAGACGTGACTCAGCTTTTGCCTGTCTTGACTTGAGATTTGACTCGACTTTTGCCTGTCTTGAATTGAGACTTGACTAGGATTTTGTTTTATAAGTGACACTGTCAGGTGTTATAAGGTCAGAAAGCACCTTCAACTTTCCAATCTTATTTTATTGAAAAACATGCCCTTGAACAATATCCTAGAAACTTGTTTTAACTGGCCATGATGAAGTAATGCTCTGAAATATACCGGTAAATGAAGTTTAGACTGTTGTTAAAACTAAATAAAAAATAATAATAAGAATAATAATAATCGGTAAAATCAGTTTCTCAAGTAATTATAGTCTGATCGCCGATCACCCAAAATTCAGGAAATTGGGCCGATAAATCGGCCGGTCGATTTATCATGCACCCCTAATAGCAACTCTCTTCTCTTCAACTCTTTTCATTCAAGTGAAACTTATTTAAGCATCAAGCCACACATGCTTGACCCTTACTGTACAACCAGATGTTGCCAAAGGCCTTTCAGGTGACACCAGAGAGCAAATATGAAGTAATACCTGTATATCTGCTAGAGATCTGAGAGTCCATAAAATATAATCATTTAACAGAACACCATGAAGAGCAGATAAAGTAAACAGATTTAACTGCTGTCAGGTACATATTTTAAAGAGTCACACAGAAGAAGTCATTACAGCACACCAAGGGTTGTTCTACCTGAACTTGGGCTGTAGTGGTTTAGCTGGTTGGCCACCCATGCACTATCCTGCATTAAACTCTCCATCTCCAAGTCTGCATGCATTCCCAGATGGATCCACACATGTGGATGGATGGATGGATGGATGGATGGATGGATGGATAGATAGTTGAAGGAATGAGAGAATCAGAAGGAGAGAAGCATGTTCAGTTAAAGAACAAAATGTCTGTATACTTTACTGTGTGCCAAAGCATACTTTTTAAATATGACTCAGACTGAACAGGTACAGGAATGGAGGATCTTTGTATTCGAAGGAAAAAGTGCATCCAGATAAGGAAACGTCATAAACTGTTCACATACTCAATCATCTACAGTATTTTTTACACAAAAAATGGCAACATAGACACCAGTATGGGCAGCACGGTGGCACAACTGGTAGAGCTGCTGCCTCTCAGCGAGAAGGTTGCCGGTTCAAATCCCGGTCCGGGGCCTTTCTGGGTGGAGTTTGCATGTTCTCCCCGTGCATGCGTGGGTTTCCTCCGGGTACTCCGGTTTCCTCCCACAGACCAAAAAACATGCTTGTTAGGCTGATTGGTGACTCTAAATTGACCCTAGGTGTGAGTGTGAGAGTGGATGGTTGTTTGGTGTGAGTGAGACAGGTCCCTCTTGTAAATGAGTCCCCGTGACTCAACGAGGCTAGCCTGTATAAATAAAGGTTGAATGAATGAATGAGTATGAATACAAACCAGATTCCAAAAAAGTTGGGACACTACACAAATTGTGAATAAAAACTGAATGCAATGATGTGGAGGTGCCAACATCTAATATTTTATTCAGAATAGAACACAAATCACAGATCAAAAGTTTAAACTGAGAATTTATCATTTTAAGGGAAAAATAGCGTATTTTCTGGCCTATAAGTTACCGTTTTTTTAAAACTAATTTTCATGTCCTGCGACTTATACGGCAAAGTGACATATTTAGGGATTTTTCCCCCATATTTTTAGACCAATTTTTGACTGTGATATAACCGTTTCCATTCATTCTGACGAAAAAAATGGAGCAGTACCACTTTCGGTCGCTAGAGGCAACATTACCACTTTCGGCCGCTAGGGTCCACCGACTGTTCCCAGCTCATGTGTCCGACAGCAGACTCATCTGGTCGGACTCAATCTGTCGCAGCATGGCCTCCTGCTCTCTGGAGGTCTGAACTACTGTTACCTCAGTGTTTGATTGTTAGCAAAATAGCTCATGAACCACAGGACAGATTTTGATGAAACTTACAGAAAGTAATTATTGGATGGACATTTACAACCTGTTAGCTGTATGTTTGAGCTAAAATTCAATGTGGTAGTACCGTAGCTGTGGTAGCTGTTACATTTGTACGCATCCGTTATGATTGTCTATTGTTGTCATTGTTATCCACTGTTGTCATCACTCTGTTAAATTCAGGTCTCTTGTAAATGAGTCCCCGAGGCTCAATGGTACTAACCTGTATAAATAAATTAATATCATCATACGAGCTTTCCTAAATGTCTTAAAGGCACAGTGATCTTGGTGTATGTAAACTTTTGACTTTGAAGAACAGGCAATGGGCGGCCGTGGCGTAGTGGTAATGGCAGTCGTCCCCCGATCGGAAGGTTGGAGGTTCGAATCCCGGTTCCCCACACCATGTGTCGTTGTGTCCCTGGGCAAGACACTTAACCCCGAGTTGCTCCCGGTAGGACTGGAAAGCGCCTTGCATGGCAGTCTGCCTCTACCTGTGTATGAATGTGTGTATGAATGGGTGGATGGTTGGTATTGTAAAGCGCTTTGGGGCCCCTCATAGGGGGCTGGAAAGCGCTATATAAATAAGCTCCATTTATCATTTAACTACCAGTACAGTACACAGTACCAGTACACATCTGGTTTCAACCAATGTGTGCATACAGATTAAATGTTTAAGGGTGTGATTACTTTTCACACACTAACTCCTTTAACATGACTGAGATGACGAGCAGTACCTGGTTTGAGCACGGAGTTGCTCATGGACTGTGGCACTTTATCGTTGATGAGCTCCACACACTCACTGGGAAAGAAGCCGACCTGCGAGGAAATTAAATCATTGTAAAGTTGCCTTCTTTATTTTTATTAAACTATTACATTTTGTCTAATAGCTTTAATCTATGTCCTTGATTATGTATAGATGGCAGAACTGTTCTAGTGTTTTTAATGATACAAAACAATAGAATACATTTGGGTTTTCTGCTTTGATACAAAGAACATACAGTACGCTTATTTAGTTGAAAATGTTCAAACCATCAGTTCTGTTTCATCCCTACTGACCGCCAGAGGGCAGTGCTGAAAGCACTGAATGTTCCCTTCGCGCATGCACTGTTCGAGTAATTATATCAATGACGTCACACAGGTGTGACCAGATAAGCAATCAGAGGCTATATAGCCTAGCGTTATCCGTAATTCAGTCCTTTTTTTCTTCTTGCACGCGTTCGATCCAAGTCTACAGGCCTTTGGATTTTCCTTTCTTACCATCGCTGGAGATCCGACTGCCTGTAGGCCGGAGCAGTGTGTTCACCCTCCACGGGCCGCAACGGTTTAAACCTTCATCAAGGTATTTCATTTGGGCAACCGTGGCTTCGCCCCTCTCCCAAAATCACAGCATTGACTACTGTGATTCAACACTGGTTAGTAGCTTTTGCTTATTTTGCGGCTCTGCCGCTTGTGACGGCTCTGTCCGCCTTGGGAGGAGGCTACCGTGTGGATCACGTAAGTAGTATTTACTCTGCCTTGACTGCAGCTATTCTGTTGCCACTGGTGCGACTCCATCTGCTTTGGGAGGCAATTTCCACGTGAGGTTTGACACGTGCGTAAGTACTTCTTCCGAGTCATATTTACGTAGCAAGTTGTGTTCTGGTCCTGTTTTTCTATTTGAGAAGGTGAGCGTTCGCGCACCTTCTATTTATTACTCATAAACGCGGCAACCTCTTCAACGGTTGGGCTGAACTAGCGGTGCTAGTCCCTTTGAGTTTTGGCCTTGTTTTTTATTTGGTGAAGGTTAGCGTTCCTCACACCCTCTCCCAATTCACTTTTGCCAAACTCACAAACAGTTGGGTTGAGCTAGCGGTGCTAGTCTTTTTGAGTTTTGGCCTTGTTTTTTATTGGTGAAGGCTAGCGTTCGCCGCACCCTCTCCCAATTAACTTTCGCCAACCACACAAACGGTTGGGCTGAGCTAGCGGTGTTAGTCTCTGAGTTTGGCCTTGTTTTTTATTGGTGAAGGCTAGCATTAGCGCACCTGCTCTCAAGTCACTTGTCGCCAACATTGTAAATGGTTCTGAGCTAGCAGTGCTAGTATCCTTAAGTTTCTTGGCCTTGTTTTCTATTGGTGAAAGCTAGCGTTAGCGCACCCACTCCCAATTCACTTTTCGCTAACCCCATAAGCAGTTGGGCTGAGCTAGCGGTGCTAGTCTCTTTGAATTTTGGCCTAGTCTTTCATTGGTGACGGCTAGCGTTCACAAACCCTCTCCCGATTCATTTCTATTGGTGAAGGCTAGCGTCCACGCACCCTCTCCCAATTCATTTCTGTTGGTGAAGGCTAGCGTCCGCGCACCCTATCCCAATTCATTTTTCGCCAAACTTGTTCTCTATTGTGAAGGCTAGTGTTCGCCCACCCTCTCCCAATTAATTTTTTGCCAAACTTGTTCTCTATTGGTGAAGGCTAACGTTTGCACACCTTCTCCCAATTCATAATTCGGCCTCTCCTTCGTCTTACGTCTTACGTGTAACTGACAGTGCCAGCTCCTCTGCTGAGCTGCAGTTTTTCTCTTGAATAAACTGCCTACAGTAAGGAGCATGGACGGTTCTCACTGCTGCATATATTGTGGGACCGTGCTCCAGGCAGATGATGGTCACGACCTGTGTCCTGCCTGCCTTGGACATGACCATCTGCTGGAGGCCTTGTCGGAGAACCCCTGCATGAACTGCAGCTTCATGCCTCGTTCTGTAAGAGTGGCTCGGCTGGTCCAGTTTGGTCCCGAGCTCAGCAGTGACCTCCCGCCTTCTGGACAGGAGGCTCCACCCAGGCGCTCAAAGTGCCAGACTGAGGCCGCAATCTCTGTGGCCCCTCTTAGAAAGAGGCGAGCCGAGTCTGATCAAGGTCTTTCCACGAGAGTGGAGCGGCTGTCCGCATAATAAGCGCAAATGAAGTCCCTTTTCCAGGCACGCCAACTGGGTGTTGAACCAGTGGCAGCAACTGGACTCTCCTCCTCACCCATGCCTGAGCTGGCTGCGGAGGAAGATATGTTATCCTTGGCTGCCTCTGCCTCTCATTTTCTAAGGGATGAGGAGGAACAGTCAGTGTCAGTAACTGGTTCCTTTTCTTCATCTCAGAGCGCAGTTAGTGGATCAGGTGACGGCTCCATGCAGGACGACATGCGTTTGGCCTTGACACAACTGCAGCTGGATGTCCCACAACCACAGGGGTCCACCCCGGGTAGTGCCTTCTTCAGGTGTGGACAGGCCCCTCCTTCAGTTTCTGTCCCTCCATCAGAGGAGTACCTGAAGGAGTTGCATGGTTGTTGGCGGGACCCAAGGTCCTGGGCACGCCTCTCCGTGGATGTCCGAGTGTTGGCGGCCATGCATGGGCCGGCTGCGGCGGGCCTGGATCGCATACCGTCAATTGAACCTGAAGTTTCCTCGCTCATTGTATCACCAGAGGCCACCCTGCGCAGTGTTGTTCGGTGCTCACAACCGCAATGTCGCTTCACGGACGAATTGCTCTGCAGAGCTCATCATGCTGGAGCGCGCGCTGGCTGCCTTGGCAATTCCTTGGCACAACTCATGTTTACCCTCTCCGCATCCCTCCAGGGCACCAATGGTGCAACAGCAGCAATGCGCTTTAGTGATGCAACGCTTCAGGTCTTTGCGCTGATGATGAGGGAACTTGGGCGAGTGATGTCCTTCTTGGTCCAACGTTGACTGAGCCATGTCGTAGATCCCTCCGTGATCTACCGGTGGCGCCGGGGGGAGCTGTTTGGTCTAGCTGCCTTAGAAGCGCTCGAATGGACCGTCCAAGTACGACAGACAAGAAGGCAGCTTTCCACCCTTAGCAGGGCAATACCCCTCCATCTCCGAGGTGCCCATCGGCTGTCCCCAGATTTCGGCCACCTCAGGGTCCTTGCCCTCGTGTGGTTCAGCAGAGACCCAACAGGACCTTTTGTGAGTCGATCCGCCAACCAATTGGCAGGTTCGGACCAGAGGCTCAGCCCGCCGTCCCCCAACGGCCCGGAGACGGTGATGCCATCAGGCCGACTGTCAGATATTTCTCCCACCAGCAGCTCAGATACAGGGTTGCTCACGCCGTGGACGCATAGGTGGTTGCTACTCTGACCCATGGTTACCGGCTACAGTTTGGATGGCGGCCTCGCATCTCACACTGGGTCAAGATGACTGTAATCACAGACCCAGTGAAAGTCAGAGCACTAGACCAGGAGCTTTCCATCCTCCTGACCAAGGGTGCAATTGAGACAGTGAACCCTCTGCGATAACCCGGAGGCTATTACTCAACTTACTTCCTTGTACAAAAGAAGAAGGGAGGTTTTCATCCCATTCTGGATCTGAGGGGACTTAACCAGTATCTGAGGATGCTGCCCTTCCACATGCTCACGACAGCAGAGGTCCTTCAAGCGGTCATGAGGGAAGAATGGTTCACGTCTATAAACCTGAGGGATACTTATTTTCATGTGCCTATTGCGGCATAACATCACCACTTTCTCAGGTTTGCCTATCGGAGTCGCCACTGGCAGTTCTGGGTACTCCCATTCGTGCTCTCTCTTTCCCCAAGGGTTCCTCACTCGGTGTGTGAAGGCAGCCCTCTTTCCCCTGCAGGCCTACGGAGTGAAGGTTCTGCCGTATTTAGACGATTGGCTTCTCTGTGCCCCGTCTCGGGCCTGTGCCATTCGTGACACAAATCGCCTGCTCACTCACGTCCCAGTTGGACCTAAATGTCAATCTGGAGAGGAGCAGCCTGATTCCTTCACATACTATCACCTTCCTTGGAGTGGTTCTGGATTCACCTTCCATGAGTGCTTGCCCATCTGTTCAGAGGGTGGGTGACATAATCCAGTTGGTCGGTCGATTCAGGCTGGGCCGGCAGCTCTCCTATATTGCTTTCCTACGGCTACTAGGCAAACTGACCCCAGTCACTTGGGTGGTACCCCTGGGCCTGCTGTCTCTTCGCCTCTTGCAGAGGTGGCTCAACAGCTTTCGCCTGGATGCCAGCCTACACAGGCATCACAAACTTGAAATGACATGGCCGTGTCGTCAAGCCCTGACTCCATGGAAGGACGGAGATTATTTGTTCAGGGGTGTCCCTATGGGGGTGGTAGTATGTCACAGGGAAGTGATCACGACAGATGCCAGCTCCACAGGATAGGGCGCTATGTGGTAACACAGAGCGGTTTAGGGCCGCTGGGGCTAAGAGGACTGCTCCAGGCATATAAATGTGCTAGAGCTGTGTGCCGTGCATTTGGCACTTAAGAACTTCCTGCCCCACCTGGAAGGGAGGCATGTCCTTGTTCGGTCAGACAACACCTCTGTTGTCTACCACATCAACTACCAAGGGGGCACCAGGTCAGCACAGCTTCTCGGTGTGTCCAGGGTTCTCTTGGAATGGGCCTCCACTCGTCTGTCCACCCTGCGGGCAACATACTTACCAGGGCGACACAATCAGGTCGCAGATTTTCTCTCAGGCCAAGGGTCTGCTCCGAGTGAGTGGTCCCTTCACAGCGGCATAGTGTGGATGATCTGGGACCGTTTTGGTCAAGCGGAGGTGGACCTGGTTGCGACCGAGGAGTCAACCCAGTGTCTCCTATGGTACTCCCTTATGGGGCGTCTGGTGCACTGGGCCAGGACGTGCTGGCTCATCCTTGGCCAAGGGTACTTCTATACGCCTTTCCACCCCTTTCTCTGATTTGGCCAACCCTTCACAGAATCCTAGAGGAGGGATACAGAATGCTATTGGTGGCCCCATATTGGCCAGCACGACCATGGTTCCAACTACTACAGAGTTTATGTAAGGACGTCCCATGGCATGGCGTCTTCCTACCAGGAGGGACTTGCTGTCTCAGCTGGGGGGGGGTTGCAATGGCACCCCAATCTTCAATGTCTTCAGCTGTGGGTGTGGCCGCTGCAGGGCCAGGACAGCATCTGACTGGAGTTTCGAGCCTTATCGGACGCACCATCTTGGGCGCCAGCCAGGGCACCTTCTACTCGTCAGCAGTATGAAAACAGGTGATGTCTGTTTTCCCAATGGTGTTCTGATCACAATGGGAATCCAGTCTATTGTGCAGTACCCACCATTCTGGAGTTTCTCCAGTCTCTCCTTGATAAGGGTCGCTCTCCTTCAATGCTTAAGGTCAATGTAGCAGTGATATAATCTAATCACACCTGCATCAATGACCGTACGGTGGGAAGCCATAATCTAGTCTCTCTCTTTCTATGTGGTGCCCGTAGGTTGCACCTGCCGAAAGCTACTAGAGCACCAAGTTGGGACCTGTCCTTGGTTCTCGAAGCTCTGTGCCACCCTCCGTTCGAGCCTTTGACACAAGCAGACCTGAAATGGCTTTCATGTAAGACGGCTTTTCTGTTGGCTATTGCCTCAGCAAAGAGGGTCGGTGAGTTGCACGCTTTTTCAGTCAGCCCCTCATGTCTCAGGTGGGGCCCTGAGGGCTCTGGTGTTACCTTGTGGCCAAACATTGCTTTTGTACCAAAGGTCTTATCCCACTCTCACCATAACCAACCGTTAAGGCTGGCATGTTTTCAGCCTACGCCTGACGAGGGGTCTGGATTATTGTACCCAGTGAGAGCACTGAAGAGATACGTTGCAGCTAATGCTGCTATACGATACTCAGACCAGCTGTTTGCAGGGTATATACAGCAATTCTTAAGTTAAATTTAATACCTTTTAATACCATCACAATATTTTTTAATACCATCACGACACTGAGCTGCAACCGTAGCGGCAACCTCTTGTACTTCAGTTCAGAGCAACTAATTGTAAAGTGATAGATTACTGTCATTTCCTTCCTAAACTTTGGTAGTAAATGTAGTTTTATAATAATAAAAGCACTGACCTACTTGTTATTTAAATCTAACCCAAGACAAAATGTTTAATTGTTCCCACTAGGCATGTAACGAGATCTTGTTGTACGAGATCTCGCGATATTAAACTCCCGCGATATCTCTCGTTGAGAGGTAACGTTGTCTCGCGAGATGCTAATGCTAGCGCTAGCAGAGCCCCTAGCAAGTCAGCGTCACGGACAGCATGGCTTCGCCGGATGAAGTTGCTATAGAAGACGCCCCAACTACTGATGGAGGGTCCCGGTGCCGCCCGCAGACGCCTCTACATTGATGGAGGGTCCCGGCGCTGCCGACGCTGCCCCGAATGTAAAGACACGCGTGTAAACACCGGTGTGACCGGTGTTGCCAGATAGAGTCCCACCCACCCAAAGCACTCTTTACCCGCAAAAGTCAGAAGGAAAATCGCGGTGAACCGCCCAATCTGGCAACACTGGTGAGTGACGGCTGCAGATTCAGCGCTGATGCGGATATTTATGTTCAATTTTTGGAAAGTCCTGCGTGAATATCTATTTTTTTTAACAAAGTTGAACGTTCTAAGGTCTAAGGCAATTCAGAGTCAGAGAGAGAGAGTCAGAGAGAGTCTTTATTGTCATTTGCACCGCATGTGGTACATGTGATGAAAACGAGATTATGTACACGGGGTCCCAGTTACATCCAACAACAAATGAAAGAGAAAAACAGTAATAACATCTAGAACTAACTAAGAAAAACATCAACTAGTAATACACTAAGCCTAATATAGTTGAAATAAACAGCAGCACGAACATGAGTTTGTATGAGCAGATGGTCACAGATGAACACAGATGAACACAGATGAACACAGCAACAAGAAAACAGATCAGCATCAGTATGATGTGATATTTTGCAGTGTTTATTTTTTATTTTATTTTTATTTATTCATGAGTCTAACAGCCTCAGGGTAGAAGCTGTTCCTCAGTCTAGTGGTTCTACACTTGATGCTCCTCAACCTCCGTCCTGAGGGGAGTGGGGCAAAGAGTGAGTGTGCTGGATGAGTGAGGTCTTTCATGATGCAGGTGGCTCTTTTCCTGCATCTGGAGGTGTAAATGTCTGTGATTGTGGGGAGACTGACTCCAACAGACTTCTGTGCAGCCTTCACCACTCTCTGCAGAGCTTTCCTCTCTTCAACTGTGCAGCCTCCATGCCACACGTTGATGCTGGAGCACAGGACGCTCTCCACTGCACACCTGTAGAACGAGGTGAGAACTGGGCTGCTCAGACCAGCACGTCTCAGCCGTCTGAGGAAGTAGAGTCTCTGATGACCTTTCTTGATCAGGCTGGTGGTGTTGTTGCTCCAGCTGAGGTTATCATTCATGTGTACACCCAAGTATTTGTAGCTGGAGACCACTTCCACTGCAGACCCACCTATTTTCAGTGGGGCATGGGTGTGTTTGTTCCTTCTGAAGTCCACAATCATCTCCTTTGTCTTCTTCACATTCATGTGAAGATTATTCTCTTTGCACCAGCTCTCCAGGTGTTCCACCTCCTGTCTGTAGCTGGACTCATCATTGTTTGTGATGCATCCCACCACCGCTGTATCATCTGCAAACTTAACAATATGACAGCCTGGAAGTGTGGCTGTACAATCATATGTGAGCAGAGTGAACAGAAGGGGGCTCAGCACACATCCCTGAGGAGAGCCAGTGCTGAGGGTTATGGTGGAGGAGGAGAAGTTGTGGATCTTCACGGACTGTGGTCTGTCTGTTAAGAAGTCTAGTACCCAGTTACAAATAGAGGGGCTTAGTCCAAGAGATTCAATCAGTAAAATGAAGACATCAGTTGAGTTTGTAATACATGTTAAAACAGAATAAAAGCCTTTTTGCGGCATAAAACCGATCTTTGAAGTTTTCTTGAACTAATGTTAAAATCTCGTCTCGTTCTCGCGAGATCTGTGATTTTCTCGTCTCGTCTCGTCTCGTGAGTTTTGTGTATCGTTACACCCCTAGTTCCCACACATAACATATCTCCAATGGCAAACGAAAAACTGTAAACTTGAAAACAGAACAGTTTAGTTAAAATAATTCAACACTGAAAACATGCACAATTCAAAAAGAGAGGGAGAAAAATAACTACCATATTTTTCATCCTGTAAGTCGCAGTTTTTTGCATAATTTACATGCCTTACAACGTATAGGCTGAAGTGACATATTTATGGATTCCCCCCCATTTTTATAAACCCTTTTTTGGCTGAGATATGACCGTTTACATTCATTCTGACTGAAAAAATAAAATAAAAAAATAAAACAGCAGTACTTGATGGCCCCATAGTAGTAATAGTTGTATGGCATGCTGTTGGCTGTTGTATCATGTAATAGGAAAACGTGCCTAATGCCTATAATGACAAATTAATAAAAGTTCAAGACACAAACAACTGGACTTTATTTATTATACTATTTATTATACTACTATACTACACTTTATTGATGTTTTTCTTGCACTTTTTAGAATTCACCATGTCCTGGATGAATGAGAATCTTCACCAGCTATTAATGACTCAATCGGTCTGCCATACTCTCCCCACCTTTCTGCTCTCTGCTTGGAACCTTCAATCCAGCAGCACCACCGCGGCGAAATGCAGTTAACTTGACCATTAAAGTGCATTTATTAAGAAAATGTTAGACTGACACACTCCTTTGCTATAATTTCGAGCTAACAAATAATTGTTTAGGTACTTTCCTTGTTAAATGTCGGTGAAACGAGTCGCGTTCCTCTTTCCTGTTTCTCGTCCGCTGCACGTTCACGGAGGACACAGGCAGCGAAACTTTTTTTAAATAAAGCTGATTTAACCATTAAGGTGCATTTATTAAGAAAACGTTAGACTGAGACACACCTTTGCTATAATTTTGAGCTAAAAAATTATTGTTTAGGTGCTTTTCTTGTTAAATGTCAGAGGATCAAGCCACGTTCCTCTTTCTTTTTACAAACATGTCAAAATAAGCCTCGCCTCGGCCAGCTGTAGGTACGAACGCACACTGGCCGACAATATGACATCATTGTTTTAGCTTCTAGGTCCTACTCGGAACATAAAATTAGAAAAGATAAATAAATTCACAGACATTTTTTAGCCGACGGAACGAGAAAAATATAGTTGTGTAGGTTTGAAAAAAATTAATACCTCGTCACATGACGTTTATTACTTTTTAATACTTTTTAATGGCTGTAATTTGTGTTAATTTCATTTACTACATTTTAATACCTTTTACAACCCCGCGGATACCCTGGTTTGTGTGTTACGGGGGTCCTAGACTGGGCTATCCTATTTCCAAGCAGCGTCTTTCCCACTGGATTGTGGATGTCATCTGCCACGCCTACGCAGCAGGACACCATCCCCTGCCAGTTGGCGTGAAGGCACACTCTACCAGGAGCATTTCCGCTTCCTGGGCTGCCCCGAGAGGGGTCTCACTGGAAGCACTATGTGTTGCTGCATCATGGGCTTCCCCAAGCACATTCACCAGATTCTACAGAGTTAACGTGGTCACCCCTCATCCCTGGGCCAGGTTCTTCTGCAAGGGTCCTCTGGGCTTCCTCAGTGAGGTATGTGCTCAGGATTCCTTGTGACATCGTTAATACTAGTCATTCAGTGCTTTCAGCACCGCCCTCTGGTGGTCAGTAGGGATGAAATAGAACGAAAGTTACGAATGTAACTACGGTTTTATGAATCCCAGATGACCGCCAGAGCTTCTCTGTCACTCAGAATCCTAGCTTACGCGAGAAGTTTCTGTAGGACTGAATTACGGATAACGCTAGGCTATATAGCCTCTGATTGCTTATCCGGTCACACCTGTGTGACATCGTTGATATAATTACTCGAACAGCGCATGCGTGAAGGGAACATTCAGTGCTTTCAGCACCGCCCTCTGGCGGTCATCCGGGATTCATAGAACCATAGTTACATTCGTAACTTTCGTTTTACATGGACCCATGCCTAACTATAATGAAAGACAGATGAGTCATTTTTTTATTTCCATTGTAAAGTGTAGCAATTACTTATTTAAGAACATTTATTTTATTTAAAATGTTCATACATTATCAGGTTTGTTTGGACTTCATTTACTAAATTACAACTCTAAAATGAGAGCTGGGTTCATTACTTTTCTCAGACTCTGACATCACAGAATGAATAAATACTGAATGTGCATTTATGTTTCAGGAACTGTTGATTTCAATCAGTGTGTATTGTTTAGCAGCACAACAGGACTCAGCAAATGTAATTGGTGTAGTCAAGCAGCATATTTATTGTCTTACTTTAAAACAATGTTTGTGTTCAGGGCAGAACGGTGGTGAAGTGGTTACAGTTAGAGTTATCTTTACAGACCAGATTATATATAAAATAAATACAATACATGGAGATCAACTCCACAGAGCTCAGTGTCAGAGCATACGTGTAAATCGCCGCTGCAGCTGTGATCGTAACATCACCTGAGTTTAAATCCTTCTGTTCTGTGACTGACAACATATTTACAGCTAGATGTAGACCCTGCGAGACTAAATGTTTCTGCATCTGCAGAGGAGTGGGATTACCTGGAAGCCATTTTTGCCTCTCCACCAGGTGGTGTCCTCTTTAGGGGGCATGTCAATCACAGACACAATGTCTCCAACCTGCAGAAACACAGCAGAGAAGTTCAAAGGCAAATGCAAACATTAAATCTGTCCCAGAAAATGACACAGCTGCTGTCAGTCAGTGTTAGTCAGAGTCAGAGAGTCTTTATTGTCATTTGCACCGCATGTGGTACATGTGATGAAAACGAGATTATGTACACGAGGTCCCAGTTACATCCAACAACAAATGCAAGAAAAACAGTAATAACATCTAGGATTAACTAAGAAAAACATCAACTAGTAATACACTAAGCCCTAATGTAGTAGAAAAAACCAGTTTTAAACCAGTTTCTGTTAAATAGTGTTCCTACAACCAGACACTGTGTTTCCCTGACCACTAGGTTAGGGGTGTCCTGCCTCACCCCCTTGAAAGTGTTGTCAATTTTATTTTCTGTATAGCACCAGATAGGGGCCAAGATGGTGTAGTGGCAGGGCTTCCGACTTGGGACCCGAAGGACCCAGGTTCGAACCCCGGCCACTACACACCTTGGGGTGTCTATGAGTGCACACCTAATTCTCCAGCTCCCCGGGCGCTTTCTATGGCTGCTCACTGCACCACCTGGTGGTGGTTGGGTTAAATGCAGAGACGAATTTCGTCTTGTATGGGAAACATACACAGATGACAAAAATGGACATTTATTTATTTATTTATACCAGCAGAAGTCATTTAAGGTCACCTTTCCATCAGAAAAGTATTTGAAATAAACAGACTAAAGCGCATTAAGTTATTCATCTTATTTACACAACAGCATGTCATTTCTGTCTCTACAGGGTCTTATAATTTCTCCAGATACCCCTGACTGCAGCCTGCAAAACGGGTGGAGTCAAACATAGGTGGAGCCAAATGTTTGACCCAACCCCAATTCACCACATGACTCCGCCCACAATTAATTCTCTGGAATTAGTTTTGAGTCCACATTTGTTTTTCGCCATATAAATGATGGACAGAAAAACTAAAATTACTGAAAGTAGAAATGATAAAGAGGCTTTAAAGGAGACCACAGATAGGTTTTTAAATTTTTTATGGTATGTCTGTGGGCTATCCAGACAATGTTCATTCAATTTAATACACAAAATAATTCTTAGATAATCAATTATACCCTTTTTAATTCTGCCATTTTTAACTTTCGTTTTGAACGACTGGTTTATGATAATGAGCTCTCATGGCCACGCCCTTCAAAGATCTGTTTACATTAACTCCGCCCTCTGTAACAGCCAGTATCTCTAAACTGTTGTTGTTTTAAAATTAGCTCTTTTTTAAAAAGGGTTAGTGTTAACCTTTCCTGCTCAGTCTTTCATCCGTGGTCAAAAGACACAGGGGAGATTTTCCTCCAGGGCTGAAGTCTCTGCTTCAGGGTTAACTCCCTCGCTCGCCTTGCACATAAACCACACGGTGGCTGAAGGTTAATCCTCTTGTTTTAATAATAATTCCAGCCAACAGGTGCACAAACAGACTTTCTTACAGCCGCGTTTCAATTTGCCGTTCACTTTACTCCACACACACACACACACACACACACACACACACACACACCACCACACACACACACACACACGTCTTGCTCTCCTCAACACGCTAAAGGACCCTCTAGGCTTTTGACGACCAGTGTACCTGTATACGGATATTTTAGAGCAAAAAAAGTCCTGCTGGATGGACAGCGTGTGCGCGCACATCATGCTGTAGTTTAAAGATAAAATTATAGTGTTTAACTCCATTCCTGCATGGAAGGCTTGACCAAGCTTCAAAGCAGCTCTGCGCCGTGATGGACAGAGAGCAACAGCTACAGGACAGATGCATGTGACGTGCAGCAGGTCCTCGGATGGATGGACGGACGGACGGACGGATGGATGGATGGAAGGATAAAGCTTGGACCTCAGTCAGTAAAGAATCCATCTGTCTGGGTTCAGGAAGGCAGGATGTTTGATGGAGCTGACGCGGAGGAGGAGGACGCAGCTGCTCTGAGCGTTGCACCTGTTACCTACTCAGGAGTTGACAGAACTCTTCAGCGACGCAGAGGATGAAGAATGCAATGAGTTTGAATAAAAATAAATAAATATTCATGGATGGATGGATTGATGTATGGATGGATGGATTACTCAGATGACAGAAAACCAGGATTTTATTGCGACAAATCCATCCTGGACAGTCTAGCAAGTAATGTGTACTGGGGTAGAGTCCAGCAGTATTCCTGTATAAATATTTCAGTGTTCAGAGCAAAATGAGTCCAACTTAATAATTCACTTGAATTTTTCATCCCATTCAAATGGTTTTATTTTGACAATAGACAGAAACAGAGTAGGCCATGCACTCTGTTCATACTTGTAGACATGTATAGGGTGCAGAGAGGCGGAGCCATAGATACGACCTTGGCCACATTTGACTCAACACCAAACTACAGTACAAGGCTTCACATGTGCATACCCCC
>JBBPBX010002082.1:73308-86888 GCA_038048925.1 Garcialebias charrua | reverse complement strand
TTAACCTCACGCAGACTCTCCCACTGGTACATTTTAATCTTTAAATCACTTCTTGGTCTGCTGCCTTCATACATCTCCTCCTACATGTGACTGTGTGAGTGCAGCTACAGCGTGCGCTCTCAAAACATAATTACCTGCAGCGTCCCCTCAGTGCAGACTGAGCTTGGCAAAAGAGCCTTCTCCTACTCCGCTCCTGTTTCCTGGAATATCTTGCAGAAAGATCTGAAGCTCTTGACCTTGACCTCTTGAAGAGACTTTAAAGTTAAGATCAATGCAAAAATCAATGCAGACATGTTCCGGTTTTTAGTATTTTACACTGTTTTTTTAAAGTAGCATGTTTTTAAATTTTGTTTTACATCACTTGTTTTATATACTTTTCATTTTCATATGCTTTTATATGATCGGCATATAAATAGGGACACTGCCAGCGCCACCTGCTAAATGCATGCATATGTCTCTGAGGCTGACTACCGGTAATCATTTATCTTTACCGATGTCCTGCTGGAATCATCCATCACACCATCCTTTGTCCTCCACACAGACACCCGTCACAGTCAGCACACACACGCAGGTCAAGTTTCAGCTTCAATCCATCATCTGAGGACGTTTCAACGAGCGCTGACTCGAGCCTCAAATTCACCAGGCAACATTTCCTGAATCCATTCTGCAAAGATCAGAACAAGGAAACAGAAGTTGCTCATTGGACTCAAACATTAGTTAACGACGGGCAAAGCAACGTTGAGTTAGTTCATCCTTTTCCACAAACATAGGGTTCTGTTTCTTGGTAATCTGCAGCAGTAACCAAACATTTGGATGAGTGGAGCTTCTAGCTACAAAAAAAAAGAAAAGCTTTCAGTCTAATTGAGCACACCTAAAAGGCTGAAGAGATAAAGAAATTACTGGCTGGTCTCAGAGCTCAAACTTCCATGAAGACACACTTGTCCTTTGGCGATTGTGCCATTTGCTGTGATTTCTGGTCCATCATATTATGCAACCATCTTTGAAGCCCCGTTTCTCCCAGCACAGTTTGCAAACACACATATTGCCCAGTGTTTTTCCACTTTGTCTTTCCTTTTAAGCCTGATGAGAACCTCATTTTCACTCCTGTAGATCTGCAGAGGAAACAGTATTTTATAGAATTCCATTTAGTCAGGTCCTCTGGGCGGTTTTGTTGTGTCAAAACGTTTCATCTTTCATCCAAAGGACTTCATCAGTCCGAGGAGCCACAACAAACTCAGTCCCATAAGTTGCTCACATAGTGGGCCAACCAGTTTTATGGTGATAAGATGGTTTCTATCTTATCACCATAAAACTAGTTGGCCCACTATGTGAGTGTGCCACTATATATGAGTTTGTGATGAAGTCCTTTGGATGAAAGATGAAACGTTTTGACACAAAGAAAACATCCAGAGGACCTGACTTAACTTTGTTGGATTTATCTATTTATCTTGCATGTATACATAAAGGTTGAATGAATCTACTCGGATTATTGAGCATGAACTTTGATATTTTGTGGAATTGTCACTAAAGCAAAGGCCAAAGTGATCCGTTTGGCTGAGTGGCATTTTGACACCTACGGTACTCTGCTCATCATCCAACAACTACAATATGGTGCATATAGAACGAACTGTACAAATGTCTGTCTGGAAAAAATATATATTTAAAACAAAAACTGTAGAAAGAATTATGTTATTTATTTATGTTAATCAAAAATGTTGATATATTTTAGACTAAAGTTTATATCAAAGATACTACAAAATGAATTCAGACCCGTTTCAAAGTCTTCATAGGATTCAATTTTGAGAAAAATGTAATTGCCAGGCTTGAACATGCAGATGTGATTATTGATGTACGTTTTGAATTCCACTACCATTCTTACAACAGACCCTGTTATGTAACCACTGGTCAAGCTGAGTGCATGCACGTAGAAACTGGTGATCATCTTTGTGTTGTATGTCTGTGCTCAGAACGATTAATTCCTCCTCCATCGTCCTCTGATGACCCTCCAGTGACTCATCGTTAGCTTTGTTTTCACTTCAGACATCTTAAACTAGAACTAAATCATTTTTATATTGGTTTTGTGCAGCTGAATACGTCAATAGTCTGCTCGTTCACCATGAAAACAATTTACCGTATTTTTCGGACTATAAGGCGCACTTAAAAATCCTTCAATTTTCTCAAAACTCAACAATGAGCCTTATAATCCGGTGCACCTTATCTATTAATTCTGGTTGTGATTACTGACCTCGAACCGATTTGTGGCACACGACACTCAAAAATATGTCAAACTGTTTTGTTTTGCTTAATGCGCCTTATAGTCCGTACTCTACAGTTTTGTTCTAAGATAAAACGCATGTTCTGTTGCGTTTAAAAAAGAAATTTCCATTTAGTTAATACATTTTTTAAAAAGTATAACCACAATACAATAAAAGATTTAAAAGACGTGTTCTCTTGGATCTCCATTGCCTCCCACACGAGACCAGCCATGTGCAACACAATCTGTGCAAGATGCGGAAAGGCAGCAAAATAAACCTTTACACTGCAGAGCTGTCACCAAAAATAGCATTTTAATTGGTTATCAGCAGTTAAATGGTTGCAGCATTCGACGCAGACGTCATGCAAAACAATCTTGATAATTCGATGAAAACTGGGTCGCTACTAATCAGCCGTCACACTAAAGGATGATCATGAAGATTTGAGGAGTCTGACTCGAAGGGAAGCAGAGATAGTCTCACTTCCAAGCCAAGTTCAAATAAAAGCCATCAATCTATATAACGTTTTGGCTCCGAGAGAACCAGACCCCCTCTGCCAGCTCTCTGCTTCGGTCTGACAGCTTCCACTCAGCTCGGTAACGTAAATCACCGCCTCCATCGCCTGAGTCTACCAGCTCCACTCTCAGAAACATTTCTTTCTCCGGGATCATTGAAGCCAGCACCAAGTCGGAGGCCTGTCTCGTCCGTGGTCCTCTGGGGGAGGAATGAGAGATTCCTCGACGAGGGGGTGGGACGTTTTTAACCCCTCTGCCGCCCTTTTCTTTGTGTCTCAACAACGAGACGTCTTTATCGTCAGAGTCGGATGAACCTGAACTCTCCCGGGTTGAGTCACAGCTGGTGGATGACTGGGTGTCCTCACGGTCGAGATCCACCCGGTAGACTAATTTCCTGTTTGTTTGTCTGCTCATGGACACCCATCGGAGGGAAAGACACCTCGTCATCGCCAGCCATAACCCTTGAGGCCTGAATAAACTTGACCTGGGCCGATTGGCGTCACAAATGATTCCTCTTTTCTCGGCTTTCATGCAGCTCGTCACCAGTTCTGACTCCACCACTTCTGAGACCGAAAGACCACAAGAGGTCCTCGCTTCTTCTTCGCTTCCCTCGTTTTTGGACTTTAGCTGTTGGTCCTCCTCGAAGCTAAAAGACCCGCTGAACCTTTGACTCCTCTTCATTGCTTCGGCGTCGGAAGCGGACGATGAATCCTCATCGGACGAGCATCCAGAGGGTGTGAACTGATCATCAGACGAGCATCCAGAGGGTGTAAACTGATCGTCTGAATCCGTTGACCAGGGACGTCGGTGCTCTTCAGACTCAGAGGAGCAGCTTGCCCTTTGCCCCCTCCTCATACTTTGTCGGTTCCTTCTCTTCCTTTATTCCGCCCGCTGCTCAGCACGGTTCTTCTTCATGGTTTGAGCCCAGCAAATATAAAAAAATATATATAAATATCACAGAGGTTATCACAACAGCTACAGCCGCTCCGCTAACATGGCGCTTCCTTACGTAGTCTCTGCTTCCAGAGGCACAGCTTTGGAGATGGGCAGCGATGACACTGTGATGTCACGTGCACACAGTTTTGCACACACACAAAACCCCCTGCGTGGCTATGTGTTCACACTCCAGTTGAGTGAGCAGTGACTTGCCTTGAAGGGAAGTGATGCCACATTGCATGATGTCATACCTCGCTGCAAACCAGAAGTGTGCAAACCCTCAAACCCAGACGACAAACAAATAAACCTCAAAGCTGAGCAAACACGAGCCTGTGTACAGTGATGTGCATTTAAATACTGTCTTTAATGTATTTTAAACTTGTATTTTGCTGTATTTAATTCCAATGAATTAATGCAAACAAAGCACTCTGTTAATATCATTAAAACCAAATGGAAAACTGAGATGATTTTTAAAAAGGCTTGAAGACCTTTCTTTTTAAGCGAGCCTACTCTGCCTCCACATGATTTTATCTTTGATCTTAGTTGATATTATCTATTGATTTTATCATTGATTCTTGTTGTTTTATCATTGATTTTACTTGATTTTATAATTTGTTTTTATTTGATCATTGATTTTAGTTCCACTTTGTAGCACTTTGAGATTTTTGTTAATGAAAAGTGCGTTACAAATTAAATTCATTATTATTATTACTGTATTATTATTATGATTTACGAGGGTTGGGCCATCTGTGTAGGTGAGCAAATATGACAGAATCGAACAGGTAGAGAGAGAGAGAAAAAAAAACATTTAAGTGGAACTGTAAGATGAAATCTGCTGCTAAAGACAAAGCTCAGCAGGTTTTATGAACCTTCAAATAAGTTCACAGTCCATACATCACCATTGTTGAACTATTTTAGTCACTTCAGCTGCAAATGTGCAGTAGTTGGCCACTATTCACAAGTTCTGCTTATACAAACCAACACTAATCAACATTAGCCAACCTAAAAACAGCTATGATTTTAAAATATTCAACAAAAAAAATGATGTGGTCGTCGCTGCGAGCCAACAATGGTCTGAACGCAGCATCTTAAACTGTTGCACAAACTGTTGCACCCCCATCCTGATGAAGTGCTTTGAACGGCTAGTCATGAAAAGCATCACATCTGTCCTCCCTGCCTCCCTGGATCCCTTCCAATTTGCATACCGACCTAATCGCTCAACCGACGATGCCATCTCCTCTGCCCTCCACACAGCTCTCACACATCTGGACACGAAGGACTCTTATGTTAGAATGCTGTTCATCGACTTCAGCTCGGCATTCAACACCATCATCCCCCAACAGCTCATCCTTAAACTGGACAGTCTGGGGCTGAACACCTCAATGTGTAACTGGCTGCTAGACTTCCTGACCGGGAGACCACAGACAGTACGGGTCGGGAGTAACACATCTAGCACCATCACATTGAACACAGGGGCCCCACAAGGATGTGTGCTGAGCCCCCTTCTATTCACCCTGCTAACACACGACTGCACACCATCATACAGCTCCAACCACTTCATCAAGTTTGCGGACGACACAACAGTGGTAGGTCTCATCAGCAACAACGATGAGACGGACTACAGGAACGAGGTGAGCCGCCTGGCCTTGTGGTGCGGACACAACAATCTCACTCTCAACGTGGAGAAGACAAAGGAGATTGTTGTGGACTTCAGGAAGAGGGATGCACAACATGCCCCTCTGACCATCAACAGCACCGCAGTGGAGAGAGTAGACAGCACCAAGTTCCTGGGAGTGCACGTCTCAGAGGACCTGTCCTGGAGCAGGAACACTGCATCACTGGCCAAGAAGGCTCACCAGCGTCTCTACTTTCTCCGCAAGCTGAAAAGGGCTGGAGCTTCAACCCCCATCATGTGCACCTTCTACAGAGGTGCCATAGAAAGTGTCCTGACCAGCTGCATCACTGTGTGGTTTGGTGCATGTACAAGCCCAAAACCAGAAAAGTTGGCACGTTGTGCAAATCGCAAATAAAAACAGAATACAATGACTTGCAAATCTTTTTCAACCCATATTCAACTGAATAGAATGCAAAGACAATATATTTAATGTTCGAACGGAGAAACTTTATTTTGTTTTGCAAATAACCATTAACTTAGAATTCAATGGCAGCAACACATTGCAAAAAAGTTGGCACAGGGACATATTTACCACTGTGTTACATCGCCTTTCCTTTTAACAACACTCAGTAAACGTTTGGGAACTGAGGAGACCAATTTTTGAAGCTTTTCAGGTGGAATTCTTCCCCATTCTTGCTTGATGTACAGCTTAAGTTGTTCAACAGTCCGGGGTCTCCGTTGTCGTATTTTACGTTTCATAATGCGCCACACATTTTCAATGGGGGACAGGTCTGGACTGCAGGCAGGCCAGGGGAGGACCCGCACTCTTTTGCTACGAAGCCACGCTGTTGTAACACGTGCAGAATGTGGCTTGGCATTGTCTTGCTGAAATAAGCTGGGGCGTCCATGAAAAAGACGTCGCTTGGATGGCAGCATATGTTGCTCCAAAACCTGTATGTACCTTTCAGCATTAATGGTGCCTTCACAGATGTGTAAGTTACCCATGCCTTGGGCACTAATGCACCCCCATACCATCACAGATGCTGGCTTTTGAACTTTGCGCCTATAACAGTCCTGATGGTTCTTTTCCTCTTTGGTCCGTAAGACACGACGTCCACAGTTTCCAAAGACAATTTGAAATGTGGACTCATCAGACCACAGAACACTTTTCCACTTTGCATCAGTCCATCTCAGATGAGCTCGGGCCCAGCAAAGCCGGCGGCGTTTCTGGATCTTGTTGATGAATGGCTTTTGCTTTGCATAGTAGAGCTTTAACTTGCACTTACAGATGTAGCGACGAACTGTAGTTACTGACAGTGGTTTTCTGAAGTATTCCTGAGCCCATGTGGTGATATCTTTTACACACTGATGTCGGTTTTTGATGCAGTACCGCCTGAGGGATCGAAGGTCACGGGCATTCAATGTTGGTTTTCGGCCTTGCCCCTTACGTGTAGTGATTTCTCCAGATTCTCTGAACCTTTTGATGATATTACGGACCGTAGATGGTGAAATTCCTAAATTCCTTGCAATAGCTCGTTGAGAAAAGTTGTTCTTGAACTGTTCGACAATTTGCCCACGCATTTGTTCACAGAGTGGTGACCCTCGCCCCATCCTTCTATGTGGATGACTGAGCATGTCAAGGAAGCTGCTTTTATACCCAATCATGGCACCCACCTGTTCCCAATTTGCATGTTCACCTGTGGGATATTCCAAATAAGTGTTTGATGAGCATTCCTCAAATTTCTCTGTCTTCTTTGTCACTTGTGCCAGCTTTTTTGAAACATGTTGCAGGCATCAAATTCCAAATGAGCTAATAATTGCAAAAAATAACAAAGTTTACCAGTTCGAACGTTAAGTATGTGGTCTTTGCAGTGTGTTCAATTGAATATAGGTTGAAAAAGATTTGCAAGTCATTGTATTCTGTTTTTATTTGCGATTTCCACAACGTGCCAACTTTTCTGGTTTTGGGCTTGTACTGCATCCTGCCGCAAGAGCCTCCAGCGCATTGTGAGAGCAGCTGAGAAGATCGTGGGCACCTCCTTGCCCTCACTGCAGGACTTACACAGCAAACGCCTCACTCGGAAAGCCCTCTGCATGGCAGGTGATCCCACACACCCACTACACAGCTGCTTCAGACTGCTGCCATCAGGGAGGAGACTGAGGAGTCTCCAGGCTCGAACCAGCAGACTGAGAGACAGCTCTGTTCATCAGGCAGTCAGGATGCTAAACACTCTGCCTGCTCTGCCTCCCCTCCCATTTGAACTGCCTTAACACAAAAACTTTCTCACACATTACCACTCAACACAAAGTTTTTAACACTGGACTCTGTGTCATCAAACGGGTTATTCACTAAACTCTCGGTCATGTGCTCATTCAGTTTGCACTACTTCTCATATTTGCACTAATGTTTGTATTACATTACTGCCTATAGTCATACTACTGTTTACATTCACTGTTTACATTTATTAATACTGTTTACATTTATTACTACTGTTTACATTTATTACTACTGTTTACATTTACACTACTTTTATATCTACACCACTGCTGATACATATACAGTATTCTCTGACTAGCCTTATTTAAGGATGCCCAATGTGCCTTACTGCATATGCCACTTTTGCCTCTATACCAGTGGTCCCCAAACTTTTTCCTGTGAGGGCCACATAACTTTTCCCTTCTCTGGTGGGGGGCCGGAGTCAGTTTTTAACAGGAAAAAGTGTGACAATTGCAGGAGTGCCTAAATCAGGGGTGCCCAACCTTTTTTGAACCAAGAGCTACTTTTGAAGTCGGCAGTTTGCCGAGAGCTACTCGTCCAGTCTCAGTATCAAAAAACAAAACTTTTCATCTCCCTACTCCTCACTTCTTTAAAGTAAATAAAACAGAACATAATGTGTTGCTAGTTTTATTTAATTAAAGTATTTTATCAAAGTAAAAGGACGCAATATTTGAAAAGCACACCATATTTTTTAAAGAAACGAATAAACAATGAACTGAACAATATAAAACTCCCTCATTTACACTAACTATTTACAAAAAGTGACTTACAAAGGTGCAGATTTACAAATCTCCAACAACTATTTCAAACCTCAATAAAACCTAAATATCAAAACTAGGCAGCTGCTCTGTGCAGCAGGATGGTGTCATCTGGTGCAAGCTGTATAAAATAAATGTGTCTCTACCTTAGTGGCACTTCTGACACTGAGAGGAGGAGGCCAGGGTCTCATAAGTTGCGAGGTGCAGGCAGGTCTCCAGATGATCATCAGTTATTGTGGATCTGTTTTTGGACTTGATGATTTTCATGTGTGAAAAAGCAGACTCACACAGGTAGGTAGATCCAAAAAGTGCTGTTAAGTTCAAAGCACATCTTCGAATGTAAGGATACTTTTCTTCTGAGAGCAGACTCAAGAACTCTCCATCCACGCCAGGTGAAGCTCGAATTACAGATGAGGCAAATAGACTTTGAATTAGAATAAACAAAAAAATACTCCTCCTCCCACTCTGTATGAAAATAATACGTTTTTGTTTGCTTGTTTGCTAGTTTTCCATCCATGTTTACTGTGCACCGACAGCTTTATGTGAAAGGGAGACAATTCAACTTACTCCTTCATTTTTAAAAACTGTGTTAGGATAGGCTAAGTACTTGGTGACCGTACAGTACTGTACATGTATTCATTTGTTAAAAATAAAAAATATATATATTTTTTTTTTTCCTGGGGGCCGGACCAAAGGTGGGGGCGGGCCGGATGCGGCCCGCGGGCCGTAGTTTGGGGAACACTGCTCTATACCAACATCAACTACTACCTCATACATATACTGTGTACATTAACTCATATGCTGCTTTGCCACTCTTTGCAAATGTCAATGCTAGAACCTTCAGTTTATTTTATAGATATACTTTTTATATTTTTTATACTACTATGCAAAAACTCAGGACAGTATTACACTTTTATTATTTCATTTTATGCTTATGTTCATTAAATGTTTAGTGTTTTAGTTTTAGTTTTAGTGTTGGTGTAAATTTTCATACTTTTATACTACTATGCAAAAACTCAGGACAGTGTTACACTTTTACTATTTTATGCTTATGTTTATTAAATGTTTCAGTGTTTTAGTGTTTAAATGGTTACTGTTGCACCGAGGGACTGAGAGAAATGCAATTTCAATCCTGTGTATGTCCTGTACATATTGCAGTTCTGACAATAAAGTTGACTTTGAAAATCATTTCTCAGCACAGGATGATCTTGGTCTAAAACTCTGGTATGAAAGGCAGCAGGCCTTCAAGGAATGCCAGGCCTTTGAGCGCTAAAGCTTTGAGAACTTGAGTTCTACTACTTATTGTATTATCCGCCCACAGAGAGGACAAACAAGCCGACTAAACATGTTTTCTTGAACTTTAAACACAAGAGTTTTCTATCTGGACTCAAACTTTAAAGCTGATTTGTGGCTCAGAGTTCACGAAGTGTGGTCCAACATCCAACAGTGTGAGTGTGTGTGTTGTATCTTCAAGTACTGTTCGGGGTCAGTGGTGCAGTTATCTGCCTTTCCATTTATGGCTTTACAGTGGCACCTCATGTCTCTGCACGCAGTCACCGACCGGTTGCATCATGTCGGACCTTATGACGTACAGAGAGATGCAGGCGCGTTCCAACTGATTAGGTCTGCTGAGGTTCTTGTGGAGTTAATATCTGGGCGGCTGTGGCGTAGTGGTAATGGCAGTCGTCCCCCGATCGGAAGGTTGGAGGTTCGAATCCCGGTTCCCCACACCATGTGTCGTTGTGTCCCTGGGCAAGACACTTAACCCCGAGTTGCTCCCGGTAGGACTGGAAGGCGCCTTGCATGGCAGTCGCCGCTACCGGTGTATGAATGTGTGTATGAATGGGTGGATGGTTGGTATTGTAAAGCGCTTTGGGGCTCCTCACAGGGGGCTGGAAAGCGCTATATAAATAAGCTCCATTTACCATTTACCATTTACTCTAAGGAATGTGACTATAATGTTTAACACCTTGATAGAACTAAAGCAACACATTCATTAAATAAATTCATTCTTATAAATAACATTAAAAATATAACTCCAACCTTTGAGAAATGTTTATTTTTTGCATGAATTTAATTATTGGTCAGTTTCATTACTGTACTGGGAAATATTCAGCAGCAGCTGTTTAGTTTCAGCTGCTGGGTATTTATTGACAACATTTCAAATGACTTCCTTTATCAATTAATAAATGTTTGTTGCATTTATTTTTCCAATGCATGAGTCTTCACAATTTTTTTTAATATTTTTTATATATAAGATTAAATATGTATATGGTGATATCCAAGCTGGGGAATTTGCACGCTCCAATTTGTTTTTAAACCCTCCAACAGGAAATGGGAGGGGTACAGTATATTTGTTTGCACAAGTTGTCAAATTCTTTTCTCTTTCGCAGTACACATAAATGTGCAGCCAGGCTTTGAACGCACTAGTTACAAACACTGTTTGTTTGGGAACTAGGCCACAGTAAAAGTCCTTTTTGGATTAGCGGTGTCAATTATTACCCAAGTTTGGGGTAAATTTAACCATGTTGCCAAGAGTTCAACTACTCAGCATGAAATTTCTGAACTTGATCCACAGTTATCAGACATGAAAATGAGTGAAAAAGATGCAATTTTAAGAACAAGTGAACTTTATTCTGCCATTAATTGCCATTGTTTCATCCAATTCACTACAGCTACATCAGGAATGCAGTAAAATAAAATAAATTTAAATAGAGAGTCTCGACTCCAAATAGTGCCGTGGCAAATACATAAGCTTGGCTGACCAGCATTATTTTCTGGTTTAAGTAGGAGTCTGCAGTTCTCCACATTTCCTGCCTCCATCACAATGCAGCCCTGCTGAATAATATATTGTAAAACAGGAGCTGTTGGGGGTGTGATGAAGTAGAATAAATACAGATATTCAGCCTATGAGGGTAAAAGCTTTTTCATTAGCTTTGAAGGTGCTTAAAAAGATTTTCATACAACAGGCATTTAGCACAATTAGATACCTTGTTCCTAATTCCATAAAGTTTGATGAATTGTGTTGGATTTTACAGCTTTTTATACCTTTATATATGTGTTGTGATTTAAATGTATTTATATTAATCAAATGTGTAAGCAGTTTAACGAGCTGCAACATCTGCTCAGAGAGCAGACAGTATCTTACGGTGCACTCAGAATGTTTGATTAGCTTGTAACTATATAAAAAGTGTAAACTTGTAAGATTAATATTAGTAAATGTGAGATTATATGTAAAACATAAAGTACAGTAATTAGTGTACACTCTAATATGAATACAGGCCTGTAAATAGAATAAATGAAGACACACACATGGTATAAAATGCATCATCAGTGACATTTCAAAGCTTGTAAAAAGATATATAAGGTATAAAAAGCTGTAAAATCAAACAATTGTCACCCCAACAATCAAGGCTACACAACTTTTGTAGGCAAACAATTCAATTAATTTACCTTTAATTTAACTTTTTTTTTGTATATTGACGTTTCAAAAGACTACAATTAAAAACAACAAGTGATAATAACGTGGGAAAAAAATGGAAGAGCAACGAATCTGCTATTATTAAAAATTCATAAAAGCTTGGAGCAGCAGAAACCAAGTGAAGCAGAAAGTTCTGCTGCGGCTAAAAGTGCTATTTCTGGGCTGTGTTCCCATAAATTATTTACAAAAAGCGATGGAAAAGCAGAAAACAAGCCACTTACCTCAGCTCTTGTGGGTGAAATGTCAAATTCATTAGGTTCAGGTGTGTAAAAAAAAATGCATCCAGCTGCAAGCAACAGAACCACCACATGAGGGCGCTGTTGGCTCCTCACGATTCAATCCGCAGGTTAGTTTCAACAGGCGGATGTAACAAGACTTCCGATTGGTTGAAACGCTGCGTCATGTATGACAAACTGCTTACCATTGGTCAGATCTAAGTAGGCGGAGCTTAGGACGACGCTTCATTGACATACCCTACAGCTGGCGGAGGCAGATTAGCCACACAAAGTGAACGGGGCGAAGAAAGTGATGAAGGCTCGATGTAGAGAGGGGTTTAAAGAAGGATAAAGTATAGTTTATTATTTGTAAGGAGTCAGTGGCACACCAAAGACTTACAGACAAAATGCTCTGCCACGTTACTCGTCCGGACTCGGTGGTGATGGAAGTGCAAGTTGATGCGAAGGCGAACGGTGAAGATTGTCTGAATAAGGTAATGTTCATTTATTGTATTTAGACAATATGCGCTATTTTAAAATAACGTCATAATTGGCAAGTCATTTCAGCTGCTATTGTGCCGTAAAACTTCAAATATCTCTTAAACTTGTTGCTTATTTAGGAGTAAGCTAACTAGTTTCTGTACAAAATGATATTATTTCACTAACCGGAAGTGTAAACATCTTGACTTTAACAACAGATGCTGGTGCTAAAACATTTTCTGTTCACGACAGGCACATAAACCTTTTTTTTTTTGTTGTAAATTTTTAAACATTAAAACTTTTTTCCGACTAAAACGTGGTATTTGTTTTGAATGTGCATGAAAGTTGTAATACTTTATGGGAAAGTGTGGCCCCTGCAGTCAAGCAGAGATGCTTGTCTGAGGTTACTAGAGTTCATCCTTTTGCTTTCTTCCTCCACCATAGTCTGAAACTTTAACGTAGCTTCATTAATGTTCATTCCCTTTTTATATTTTAAAGCAGGGAATTAAAACATTGTCAACTAAAAAAAATTTTTTTCACAAGAAGACAGTTTTCATGCACATAAAATGCAAAACTTGGCTTGTTTTTTGTATGAATGCCAAATTCCCAACTTGTTTGTCACAAATGAGCATTATAGCCTCCAGGCTTTCCATAGATGCTTTCCATAGAATGCTCATCAGCAGTTGTGTAATAGCAGCTGGTTTGCTCCCAAAGTAAAACAGCTGCTTGGGAGTGACGTCCTGCTACTTTTCAAATAAAGAAACGAGTGATCTGCTCCTGTTCGATCGTACTGTATTGTCTAAATTTCAACTTAATGGCTGATTTATTTCCCCGCTCTCTCCAGGTTTGCAGAAAGTTGGGCATTATTGAAGTGGACTACTTTGGGCTGCAGTTCACAGGCGGTAAAGGGGAGAACCTGTGGCTGAATCTGAGGAATCGCATCTGCCAGCAGATGGATAACGTGACGCCCTGTCGACTCAGGCTGCGAGTCAAGTTCTTTGTTGAGCCCCATCTCATTCTGCAGGAACAGACGAGGTACCAGCTCGCTTT
>JBBPBX010002082.1:29389-72975 GCA_038048925.1 Garcialebias charrua | reverse complement strand
CAGAGATGACGTACCGGTACTAACGCATAAATAAAAGATAAATGTGTGTGTATTGTGCAGGAGTTATTCAACATTTCACATTATAAAGCATTATTAGAGACATGTAGAATGAAATGGGCAAATAAGAAACAATATAACTGTTTTATTTTGAAATGCAGGTTTTTACTTACCGTATTTTCCGGTCTATAAGTCGCACCTTTTTGCCTAATTTGCATGCCCTGCGACTAATAGAGAGGTGAGACCTGTTTATGGAATTTTTTCCCCATATTTTTAGACTAATTTTTGGCTCAGATATGACTGTTTTTCATTTTGGCAATAAATGGTGCAGTACCACTTTCAGCCGCTAGGGTCCACCGACCGTTCCCACCTCATGTGTCCGACGGCAGCCTCCTCTGGTCGGACACACTCTGTCGCTGCCCGGCCTCCTGCTCTGGAGGTATGAACTACTGTTAGCTCAGTGTTTGTTACTATTTATCTAGATTCTAAATAACTAAAACTAAAATTCAATGTTTCGGAGCGTAAATGTGCAGCGGTTAGCTACGTTTTTTTCCCCGTGTATATTTTAGCAAATAGCTCATAAACCACTTGGCAGATTTTCTTTAAACTTACAGAAAGTAATTACTTGGTGTTCATTTACAAACTGTTAGCTGTTGGAGTTGTTTAAGCTAAAATTAGATTTATTTATACTTTATTTACGCAGAGCGCGCGACCGTTTGGAAGACGTCAAAGCGAAACAATTTAAATCTAGCAGATTTGACCATTACGTGAATTTATTAAGGAACGGTTAAGATAAGACACATCTTTGCTATAATTTTCAGCAGTCAAATAATTGTTTTTACCGTGTTAATCTTGTTAAAAGTCCTTCCGTGCATGCTTCTGTGGCCGCCATTTTCAGCAGGGCAAATGACGCGGTGACGCGTCGCGTAGCGGTGACACATAATAGATGCGACTTAAATAAAGGTGCGACATGTTTATGGATTTTTCCAATTTATTGCCAATAATTGGACAAAGCGACTTATAGAAAGGTGCGAGTTATCAGGTGGAAAATACAGTATGTTAAGGATGACCACATCATTGTGAAACAATTTAAACTCTCGTTTTATTTAATCGTTTTATCAAGTTTTATTGATCTTTTGTGGTGGTGGGGGGGAGGGGATCAAAAGTTGAGTATTTTTATCCCCCAAATGAAAACCTTTCCATCAATGAATACCGCTGACTAGTTTAGTTTGTCTAAAACTTTTTAAACAACAATCCAGAATAGTTTGGAGTGTCTAAAATTGTGGGAAAATAGATTTTCTTTGTTAAAACCACAAAAAAACTGTTAAAATCAGACTACGTGCTTGATTGCTGCGTAGACCTTCCTTGAGACTGACATTTAAACAGAGCTGTTTATTTCTTTATACTTTCTCCACGTCAAGCATTGTAAGTTGGTGTGTTTTCGTCCAATCTATATACCATACCAATTTATTTATAGAGCACTTAAAACAGCAACGAGGCCAACCAAAGTGCTGTACAATAGAAACAAACAAGCACAGCAGACAGGAAAACATAAAATAAAAATATACATTTGTAGATACAAATAGCAACAGAATCTATCTAGGTGATGTGACTTGTACTGATGGCAGCTTGTCTCCTTGGGGGAGAAAACAAGAAAACGATGTCGTCATCGGGGATTGCCAGGCCCGTAACCAGATCGCTTTGTTTCCAGTGCGCTGGAAATGCCCTTTAGTAACCTCTTTGTCAAGCCCGTCTGGGTTTACTATAGGTCATACTGGTTGAGCACCATGCTGGAAATGTGATCCAGCAGCTCTGGAGTGACGTGCTCTCACCCCCGCCTCCCCCATGGGACCCTCTGGTCTCTGTGGCAGTCGGGACCCTCTGCTCCCATTCAACCAACGTTTTTTGTTTCAGTTGTTTGGGGGGGGGGCATTTTAATTTTAAACAAAAGCCGTCTTGTTCGGTTCTTAGTTGGGTATTTTATTTTATTTTAGTGCAGTTGTGCCACGTTTGTATCAGCCTTAAAAACATTTTTAACGTTATGTGGAACACAGAACGTTTCTTCACTGGCAGCGTGTCTTGTTCATGCAGCTGCCGGCACGCCTGCTTCATATTGCAGAACTGGATCCACATGAATCAAGGGGGACGCCAGAGAGAGAGTCTGTTCGATGGATTCGCTCCTCTCTCCTCATATGCATGTGCAGCACGTCGCCGGAGCAGCTAATTAAGCACAAATGTAGTTAACACCAAGATGCTCCGAGTTAATCCCCTGCTTTTATCTCTTCCCCCCCTCCCCATCTGCGTTTATGTCGCAGAGCGGCACCACGTTTGCTCTTTGCCATCACATTTTGTGTGCCTGGTTGATATTAAACAACTGCCACCTCCTGTTTAAACTTTCCACACTGGCCCATAGTTGACATTTGAAGTGGAAAGTGAAAGCAAGGGAGCTGCCTGCGCTCTGACCTCCTATAGATTAGCAAGGGTTATCTACTGATTGTGAAAGGCAGTGGGGGGGGTCACCGAGTTGTGAAAAAGATGAGATAATGATGCTGCTAATAGGCTGAACTAGTCTAGTTGTGATGAAATCTGTTGGAGGCATTTCGTGCATGAACATGCAGGCCACCACTATATATTTTCAAACACTGCAAATAACCGTTCTGCTCAGCTCGCGTTAATAATTTGCGTCCATTGATGTTTTGAGGACTTACAGGGGTCATATCTGTCGTGGTTTCTGCTGTCACCTTTCACCCAGTTCAGCTCCTGGCGAGCTGGTCTCGCAGCAGACGTGACTCACTGCGATGCACAGCTCCTCCGTTGTATATCAACCTCTGCCCACGGGCCGTTTCAGAGTCTTGTCATCGTTTTGGAGGAAAAGCTTTGCTTGTGAAGCCGTTTCTGAACAAAGCGTGTTGGTCTGTGGTGTCACAACGTTCAGAAGAGCTGGCACCCATCTCCACGCCCTTTCTATAGGCCTTTATTACATAACCCACTGAGCGGCTTATATAAGCTGTTGTGTACTCTGCTGCCACATAAAACCTCCCAGGTCAGTGTGAAGAGTTTTGTTTCGTTCATTATTTTGTGGCGGCCACATTTAAAGTCAAACGAAAACGGTGTTTCTGGTGAAGCTCTATAATATATTTTATGGTGTTTTACCCACAAAACCACAGGATATACTGGTATATTTCCCCCACTGCTTAAAGTCATACCTATTTGAGCTGCTTTGGCAGCTGTGATGTCTAAGTTGTAATTTTTTTCCCCTCATTGCTTTTCAAAGTCTTTATTTCTTCCAGGCATAATTTATAAATCTGTTTCCTGCTACTAGTTGTTGGGACATTCAGAGTTTCAGATGGCTTCATGCAAAGATTGTTTTGGGGAAAAACATTCAAAACGGTAGTTTTATTTTGAAAGGCCTGATAATTCAGTTTAACTGGGCTCGACTCCAAGGACAAGTTTTTTTTTTGGTTAAGAGACACCAACCTAAAACAGCCTGTATTATCTGCATCATTAAACATTACTTGCTAGAGGGAGTTCAGCTTTAAACTTGTGGATTGTTTTCCATTCATTAGAGGTCTTGTTTAGCATTCTGATCAGGCAAACACTGGATACCCTGGGAGGGGAGTATAATAGCTACAGGCTTTAGTGCTGTTAATAACTTGACTTTCGCTTCCATCCAAATAAAGATTTTATAATTCTGTCAAACAATTTGGAGAATGACTAACCCAACGTGTCAAAAATTAAAATGAAACCTGTTTGTGATAAAGCAGGAAAGACCCTGTTGAAGATCTTTGTTTAAAAATCTCAGTGCTCTTTCGTGACAGTGTTCCTGCTCTTAAATAACCTCAGGCCCTCTGGAGACAACTTTAGCAGCTGATCTGGAAACGAAATCAGTCAAAGTAAATATTTTTCTTTGTGTGTGTGCTGCTCCACCGGAGTGCTGATCTGTGCTGAACATCTCAATGCATTGTGGGACGTGCTCCAGCAAGACATGTGCATCGAACTCCTGAGTTTGGACGAAATTGCACATTGCACATCTGCACATTGTTCTAGAATTGCACCACACAAAGTGGCTGCATGTTACAGTTGCTATCTTACAACTGGGAACAGCTGTTTAACATCTCAAAAGCTCAAATAATACCACAACTGGAGCCCCAATTCCCAATTGAGTTGAAAAGGAGGCGCCGTGGATGCATTCCCATCTACCTGGAGGCAGTGCTTGACTGCTGAGATCTTGGAGGTAGCAGGAAACACTGCTCGGGACAGTGGGAGGGCCGAGATCGTACCTCGGCACCTGCATTCAAGTCTGCGGTGACGAGGGGCTCAGCGGGCTGCTGGGAGAAATGGCCATCGCTCGGGGAGGAGTTCTATCTGGCATTCAAGAAGACCGGGAGGTCTGCTGGGTCTGGGTGGGAGGATTAGCATCTGCGGCCAGTTTCTTCAGATCCGCTGTGAGACAGACTGCTACAAGGGATCCTTCCTGCTATAACAACTCTAATGAGGATGAGGACCAGGATGATGAGCTATAACAACAATTAATTTCCCTTTGGGATTAATAAAGTATAATTGATTGAATTGAATGTTTTTTTTTATCATTCACCTGCAGCAGCTGCTGTACAAGTAGATTTAACTGCTCCAGAGTTTAACTTAATTGCACATCTCTTTTTTTAATTTATTTTTTTAACTAAAGAATATCTTTTAAATTCTGCAAAATTCAGTTTCACTATACAACTTTCACAGAAACGGAGCATTTACAGAATTCCTGCACTAATTCTTTGAATGCATGCTCTGCAAAAAGCGTTTCAGGATATATATTCAGCTCACGACGCACGACTTGTCTTTGTCTGCAGGTCACACAGATGAGCATGACAAAGATTTCAGAAAATACCCGTGGGTCTATAAATGTAAAACACAAGTTCTTAACTGCATACAGTACTTTGCTTTTAAAGCCACTGAATTTCCTCTGCATGTGCTTCAGCGGACTTCTTAACCTATTGTCCTAGATTGAAAGTTGTTATATTTATTCAGCGCCTGAACTGAAGAGTTTATGCTTGGCTGTAATTGCTGTTTTACCAGTCCGCGACCCGTGGAGTCTCACACACAGACATCCTCTTTGTTTTATTGCAGCTGACATGTGTTGAAGTTGTTGCCTTAAATTAATGTGTTGCCACTTTGCGGTACAAGGTGCACTTACCGGTACAAGTTTCTTTTTTTCAGGCCGCCCACAACTTGCAAGAAGACGTTGAGCCAAGTTAACTATAGGTCATTGACAGAGAGTAACCTCGCCGCACGTAGCTTCTGGCAGCGTCTAATTTGACTAGCTCGCAAACCGCATTGTTGGGAATCTAACCAGCGAGGCCTGAAACTCTGCTGGCGATTGGCTGCGTTCGCTAAGCAGCGGTGTTGAGTTTCAGTTTGTGGGGTTGTTTTGTTCCCCTCGTGTTGTGAACTCACTGACTTTGTGAATCTGACACTGGGCTGCGGTGGAAAACATTAAAATGAGACCGTTTCTACAGAAGGAACACACAGCAGAGTTGAAACTGCTGCCTGGTTCGGTTACCTGCACGTTAACATTCAGTTGTCTTATGGCCTCCTAAAATGTTGATGATGGGGCGCCTCGTAAAGATAAAGCAATGTGATGTAAACTGTAATACAGTGAAATTAGGCCGCAAGACTTTAATCTCAACACAGACTTCCTGGAATTGACTTTTATTGTTGTGTTGTTGCACGCTGACAAGAAACAAGACAAAGCTGTAGTAACTCTATCTTGGAAGCACACCAAACACGTGCACATGTTCATCTGGGGAGTATTTTCATTTTGTGTGCAATAAATCAAAACGGGTATCAGAGAAGGGATTTGGCTTTTAACAAGGTGCTGTATTTTCCGCCGTACACGTCGCACAGCCCTATAAATCTAATCAGTCCAAATACCTGTATGTCTAAAAAAGTGGGAAAATCCATAAATATGTTGCTTCGCCGTATATGTCGCATCTATTATGCGTCACTGCTGACGTGTCGCGTTTGTTACGCATCACCTCTGACAACCTGGAAATGTGGGCCGGTGTTGTGCCAAATATCGATGGGCTGCCAAATGTTGGGCTGCGTAAGCGTGCATGGGAGCACTTTTAACAAGATTAACTTAAAACAATTGTTTTGTCAAAATTAAAACAATTATTTGTTTGTCAAAATTACAGTAAAGGTGTGTCGCTGTCTAACATTTACTTAATAAAGGGACTATAATTGCCAAATCAGCTGTATTTCAAAAGTATTTGCTGCCTCGGTGCTCCGGGAGCACGCAGAAGGACGTGGAAAAAATGGGATTAACGCTCCTCGTTTCTTTGAAATTCAACAAGCGAAGCACCTAAAACATTTGTTTGCGCAAAATTATAGCAAAGGTGTGTCTCAGTTGAATTTTACTTAATAAATGCACTTTAATGGTAAAATTCTCTGCATTTCGCCGGGGTGGTGCAGCTGGTTTGAAGGTTGCTCCAAGCAGCAAGCAGAACAAAGGTGGGGGGGGGACTATGGCAGGCTGATTGTGTCATTAATAGCTGGTGACGCTCCTCAGTCTTCCAGGACATGGTAAATTCAAAAAAGTAAATAAAAAAAAGCTAAATATAAAGTATAATAAATAAAGTCCAGTTGTTTTTGTCTTGAACTTTTTTGAATTTGTAGTTATAGCCACGTTTACCTATTACATGATACAAAGGCATGCTGTACCGCTACTACTACTCTGCTGCCATCTAGCGGCTGAAAATGGTAGTGTTCAATTGTTTTCAGTCAGAATGAATGAAAACGGTAATATCGCAGCCAAAAAATGGTTTATAAATATGTGGGACGGGGGGATCCATAAATACGTTGCTTCGGGCTATAGGTCGTAGGGCATGCAATTTATGCAAAAAAAAGTGACTTGTAGGCCAAAAAATATGGTCCAATGCTCAAATTCTTGTATTTGCTACCAAAGTCTGTGACAACAAGTTGTCTCCGATGTGTGGCGACACTTGTTTCTCCCATGCACCGAGTGTAGGATGGATGTTGACAGGTGCTGAGGCAGCACCTGCCCTACATCCCGATTCTGGCACAAGTACTGTAGCTGTCTGTTTAATGTAACGATAAAAGCGTGTGTTCTAACTGGAGAAGAAACTGTGGCAGAAGTTGACACAATACATATACGTGTTTGGGGAAACTTTGTACGAAGTAGTTGATTTTTTTCCTTATTTTTATCACAACACAAGCGATGCAGGGAGTTTTTTTTTGTAACGGTACACAGCCCAATGACGAAATCTTTGAGTTTTGACTTCTGCATGTGAAGCCTCCAGTGCCTTGAATATTTAACACCTCTGCGCCGTTTTTGTCTTAAGTCGGGCAGAAACGGCCATCAGTTATCTGTAGTTGTCTCTCTTCCAGGGCGTTTAGCTCATAATACATTTTTTTCCCTGATAACGCTTGTTTCCAAAGTTTAGCCAAGCGTGAACAGAACAGCTCAAGTTCAGCTTCTTTAAATGTGCACATTAATCTCAAGTTCAGACCAACAGATCAGTTTGTGTGTTTGATTAGGAGAGTTTGATTAGATTAAATGTACAGTAGATGTATAGCCACCACTCTTGCTAATCTCCAAGTGAACTGGAGTAACCCGTGCAAATTGCCCGACAGTAACCCTTCTCTAACGACCTGTAGTAAACTCCCAGTCAGGTTGGCCTATTGTTTGCGTCAGGCAGGTAGCTAACTAGCAGCTCCGTCACATGACGCCTGCTGGGCCTGACACAATAGAGCTCACTGTTTGTGTGTGCGTTTGAGGGAATGGGATGTTTAACACCATATCAAAGGCCTGTTTGTTATGCCTGAGGCTCGTCCACCGCGGGGCTTCGTCGTTGCAGTCTGGCTTTACCAGGGCGCCTGTAGACCGATGTTGTTTGCGTGCCTCGCAGATGCTGTTGATATTCCTCGGAAGCGTTGAGAGAATGCCGGTCGGTCGAGGCGTGTCTGTGTTGTTGCTCTCCTGAAGGAGTTGAAATACACGTTGCCTGTGCATTGTCACGATATGTGGACTTGTTCAGCCTGAAGGATAGATAACTGGAAAAAAGGGCAAGCCTACATTGTTTCTTCATCAGTCAAGATGCAAGATGCATTCTTCCCCGTGAAATAGAAACCGAAGAGTCAAAACTTCACTTCACGTCCCTTTAAACTCTTTCTGATATCCTCCAGTCACAGTATGACCTGATTTTTCACAAACCAAAATGTCTGTATTGGATTTAAACTTCAAAGAGAACCGTAGCCCCGGGGAGGATTCCTCCTTTTAGGCACTTTCTGTCTACCACACCAGGATGTGGAAAATAAATAAATAACATCTGGTGACAAGACTTAAACTTATATTTTAAATGCCACTGTGGAGAACAGTGACACAGGTTTGCTGTTCCAGGAGGAGATGATCAAATGAGTCTTGAAGTCACTGTCGTTTGTTGGATCTGTTGTTGCAGGCCTGTGTTTTTCATGACGTCAGGATCGTGTTGCTTCCATTCACGTATCATCTCCTGCTGCTGGAAGTAAAAGAACAAAAATCCTCACATCTTTCTGGTTAAAAACAATGGAAAGGCCCACTGTTCTCCTGGAAAACTAGCTGTTTTTCTTGACCACGCCAGAACGCTGCGTTCTCATTGTAACCACTCGACTCGAACAACAACAACAATTGTTGCTCTGATCACCGTTCATCTCCGAGATATATCTAACAGAATTAATCGGCCTTATTGTGCACAAATGTGCAATGTGTTTAAACTAGGGCTGTGTAATAATATCGATTTTGCGATATATATCAATTTTTTTCTTTCTAAGAAAAATTTTTTGATATTCATCCGCAAGTATCGTAACACCCAACTGTCACCCTGCTCACTGCTTGCTTCGCCGGGAGAGTGATTAGGTCATCCAGCCACTAATATCGCTGTAGATGTTAAGTGTCAATGTTAAAAAGGTTTCAAACTATTCAGAGCAGGGCACTTGGTGCACTTTATTTACTTTACAAATGCATGTAAGCTACAGTTTTTACTGTTTCAATTAAAAGAAACATGTTTTCTCACCACTTCTTTGATTCATTTTGTCCAGCTGTCGACTTTAAGTCTGTGTCCATGTCCAACCAGAGCCAGGTATTGTGTAGTTGGTGCTTTTAATCAGTTTTCAGTTAAATTAATTCAATCCGAGTCTATAACGGTCTCAAAATGTCACCAAAATCACTCTGTCCCTCTAAAATCTTTCAGAAAATTGCAAAAGTGTATTGAATTGTTTCGTTTGCTGAATATCACAATATATATCGTATCGTGAGCAGAATATTGTGTATCGTATTGTGAGATTATTACATCACTACAGCCCTAGTTTAGACTCGCAGACAATCTGTCACACCTGCAGGTTCACTGCTGCCAAAGGACTTAGTACTGAGATTTTCCAATGTTTTAAAAAAAAAAAAAAAACATTGTTCCTTTTTAAAGCTTCCTAGTAAAAAAAAAATGGCCACAAAGTACAAAATACATTTTGAGGAAGTGACTAAAATGGTGAAAGTGATAATTTTGCATCTACTGCAAGAGCACACGCTTTTTTATTTGTTCAAATGGATAGCAAAGAGTAACGTCCTTCTTTCCCCTGTCCTTTCAGACACCTCTTCTTCATGCATGTGAAGGAGGACCTCCACAACGGTCACCTCCACATGGGCTCGGAACAAGCAGAGGAGCTGAGTGCGCTCCTGGCGCAGGCCGAGTTCGGTGACTACAACCAAAACACGGCCCAGTACTGGTATTCAGAGCTGTGTGGGGAGGAGCCCAGCACCTCCACGCTCAACAGGTACAACCATTAGACTACAGCCTTCATGAACGTAGAAACTGTTTGGCACTTTCTGAAGCTTTAGTCCACACTCTGTGAAAGAAGTAGGAGCCCACTGTCGATAAAAAGTGATAAGTGGAAAACAAATATTGAATCGTGGCGATTTAGAAAAGGAAGAATTTCAAAAAGCTCAAGACGTCGTGAACAATCTGAAGTTGAGGTGAAAGGCGTTGATGAGAAAATACGCAGCCGTGTGTGGACCAAAGGTTTTTATTGTTTGTTTGTTAAAAAGGTCTAAAAGCCACTAAACAAACACTGCGATCAGCCAAAACGCAGCTGACTGGAGATTAGATAGTGTTCGTTTAGGGTCTCGCTGCCAGATCTGTCAACTGTACAGCTTCCTCCCTAAACAAACCAAAACAAACATGACCGTAAATGTTCTTTTTTTTATTTTTTTATCCTGGGAACATAACACCCTTTATGCCATCGAATATTTTACTCTTAAAAAGGTCAACACCACTTCCTTGTTCTTATTCCTCGTACCGTTTTCCCTCAGTAGTGTTTCTACTTCCTGTTTCTAGACCGCGGTGCTTTTCACATCTGCAGCTCTGCTCTCAAACCGAGCTGATTACATTCCTCACACCTCGAGCCTCCGCTGTGAAATGTCCCATTTAACTACTTATAAATGTGCTGCATTGAGCCAACCATACGGCGTTCACAGCCCAACCTGCGGATCGATCTGTCATTTGATCTACAGACTTAACAAACATTACACGACAGTATTGATTTCAAACAGCTCGCTGAGTTTTAGCTAACGTGGACTGTGTTTGTCCTGCAGTATCATTTGCAGACACAAAGCTCTGGAGGGTGTGAGCCAGGCCCCGGTGGAGTACCAGGCCCTGCAGCTGGTCTCCTCTCTGGAGCATTACGGCGTGGAGTGGCACTGGGCTCGCGACGCTAATGGTCAGAGGCTGGCCATCGGAGTCGGCCCCGAAGGGATCGCCATATGCAAGGAGGACTTCACTGTAGTCAACAGGTGCGTTGTACAAATGATTGTTTTAGAAACTGGACATCTTGTCTAGAAATACTTCATGACGAGTTTGTTTTCTTTTAGAATAAGCTATCCCATCATCCAGATCGCCACTCAGTCGGGGAAGAGCGTCTATCTGACGGTCACCAAGGACACGAACGACAGCGTGGTTCTTTTGTTCAAGCTGATCAGTAACCGGGCGGCGAGTGGTCTGTACCGAGCCATCACAGAGACCCACGCCTTCTACAGGTGAGGGGGGAACACGTGAGGCGTTTATAGATCTGTGTGCAGCCGGAAAAGGAACCCACGCTGAAGACTACCGTATTTTCCTGAATATAGGTCGCAGCTTTTTATCATTTTTGCATGCCCTGCGACCTATATTCAGGTGTGACCTATTTATGGCTTTTTATAAAATAAGCTGATTTGTAATCATTTATTAACAAAAATTAAACTGAGACACACTCTTACAATAATGTCAGCTAACAAATATATTTTTTAGGTGTTTATCCTGCTAAAATTATTCATTTATTAAAGAAAAGTTCAGCTCAGACACATATTTGCTATAATTTTTATCAAACAAATAATTGTTTTTAAGTGTTAATCTTCTTAAAAGCCTTGCTGTGCGCTCCTGTGGCAGACATTTGCAGCAGAGCTAAACACGGTCCACATTTTGACGTAGGTGCGACCTATACTCCGGTGCCCTATTTCAGGTGCGACCTATACGTATATGGATTTTCCCAATTCTTTGGCAATAATTGGACAATGCGACCTATATTCAGGTGCAACCTATATTCCAGAAAATACGGTAGTTGTGGATTTACCGAATGGTTTCACAAGATTAAATCCTACAAGATGAGCACTGGACCGTTTAGAGTACAGAAAACGCAAACGAACACTTTCACCTGCAGAGCAGTTGTGTGACTTCATACAGATGTTTGTCTGGTAATCTTTAACTTGTTTCCAACGCTGAAACACCGTCGTATAAAACATACCGGTACCCTGAACTCTTTTTTTTTTTTGACAGACATTATGATCGTTATACAATGTTTTCAGGGTAAAATGTTTATGGGAGCAGTAATCATGTTGTTTTTCATTCCCAGGTGTGACACCGTTACCAACGCAGTGATGATGCAGTACAGCAGAGACTTTAAGGGCCACTTGGCTTCCCTTTTCCTCAACGAAAACATCAATGTGGGCAAAAAGTATGTTTTCGACATCCGGCGTACCTCCAAGGAGGTGTACGACCACGCACGCCGCGCACTCTACAATTCCGGCGTTGTGGACTTGGTGCAGTGCTCTGAAAGCGGGGAGCGCTCTCCTCCATTGCACTCCCCGAATCGAGACAACCAGCGGGACAAGGAGGAGCTGGACTGCAGCAGCTGCCAGCAGAGCCGGGCCCTGCAGGAGCGGCTGCAGAAGCTCAGAGAGGCTCTGTTGTGCATGCTGTGCTGCGAGGAGGAGATCGACGCCGCGTTCTGCCCCTGCGGTCACATGGTGTGCTGCCAGAGCTGCGCAAACCAGCTGCAGGTGAGACCGCCGCGCACACTCGGCTAAAATAAACACTCATCTGGACGTGGATTTCTAGAAATGGCTGCTAATGTGTGAAAGTGACTGAACGTAAACTAGAGAAATTGCATTTCCTGTGAAAATGCAGTGTGAATGCTTATGACTGAACAACTTACTGAAAAACAGCTGAAATTAGCTAAAAACCTGCTGAAATGGGAAAAACAAGCCTAAATTAGCAGAAGAAAGCAGAAAAAACATATTTGCTGAATTTGATTTAAATAAGCAGAAATGAACACCAAAATTGTTAAGTTGGCTCTAAAAGCTAAAATTAACAACAAAAAATATCTGAAAAGTGGCTGAAAAGGCAGAAAAAAGCTTAAATTACCAGAAAGAAATGATGAGAGCTTAATTGAGCACGATTAGGCTGAAAGAAGCAGAAGTGAGCACAAAAAAGTGGAAATTATCTGAAAAAAGCTGAAATTAGCTATTTAAAAAAAAACAGCTGAAAAGTAGCTAAAAGAGCAGAAAGCTTACAATAGCAGAAGGAAGTGGAGAGCACATTTTTGCTGAATTAGGCTGAAAAAATGCTTAATTGAGTGCAAAAAATGTGAAATTGGCTGAAAAGACTAAAATTAGCAAACCGCTAAATAATAGCTGAAGTAACGTAAACTGTTGATAACAGTCATAACATGTTGAAATTAGCATAAAGAAGTTAAATGAGGCTGAAAGTAACATAATTTACCAAGAAAAACATGAATTTATCTGAAAATGGCAAAATTTTTCTAAAACATGTTTGTTAGCTGAAAAGGTAGAACAAGCTTAAATTACAAGAAGAAAGCAGAAAGAGCGCACGTTTGCCCAAGAGTTTTGAAAGAAACAGAAATGAGCACAAAAAGTAGTACCGTAATTACTGTATCTGGAGGGGGAAAAAAGCTAAAATTAGCGCACAGAAAAACCCAGCTGAAAAGTAGCTAAAACAGCAGCAAGAAGCTGAAATTACCAGAATGAAGTGGAGAGTACTTAAAATTAGCATAAAACAGCTAAATAGTTGCTGAAATGGTAGAAAAAGCTGAAACTTGCAGAAATGAACTGAAAGGAGCATAAAAAGCTGAAATAGGCAGAAATAAGTTGGAAGCACTAAAATGTTGTACTGTAGTTAGCAGAAAGAACCTGAAAGGAACAAAACGGATGAAAGTAGCTGAAAATTTTTAAATTTGCTCAAAGAAGCTGAAGCAGAACTAAATGTAAAAGGAGCAGTAAAAGGTTGTAAACAGACGTAAAGATTTGAAGGATGTAAAATGAGCTCGAGTCATTTTCTGAGGGGGGGGAAAAGTGGCAGAAAAGGCTAAATATTTCAAAAAGCTAAAGCTGCACCAATACAAAAGTCATAACACCCTTCTCCTGAACGAGCTGAACCTTTTGATTTATGATTTGTTGAATAGCTTGAAAACCATGGGACGAGAATTGCACACGTTTATTAGGTCACGACCCCAGAGCTTTCAATTCAAGACACGTTCTCCTCCGGCTGTGAGGCTGCCATTTTACTGATGCAGTCTAATTATACTTTAGATCATCTTATCCTTTTACGACCCTTTAAATATCCAAAGCCGAGCTTAAATTCTAACGACCCGACTGTCACCACACTTAATCAGCTAAACGTTGCTTCTTTGTGGAAGCTGTGTGTGTGCGCATGTGTGTGTGTGTGTCAAATAAAGGGATTACAGCAGGCAAGTTGTGTCCATCAGCCCAGCTATACGTGACTCGTCTTCTAGACGGGAGTTGTACCAGTGAAGGCTGTGGTTTCATGTTGTGCCAGTTTCTTGATTGAAGCTTCAAATCTGACAGTCCTCCATTGTCTTCCTTCTCTCCCTCAGCTGTGTCCCGTGTGCCGGTCGGACGTGGAGCACGTGCAGCACGTCTACCTGCCCACCTGCACCAGCCTCCTGAGCCTGACGCTCAACGACAACCATCAGCTCCGCAGCGGCGGCGGCAGCGTCCCCGCACCCATCCACAGAGACCCGGCCTCGCCTCACAGCTGCTCCAACTCCGACTACGAACACAAGCTCTACCACACGTAAAGACGGCGAAACTCCCACTTTCCACGCCGTGAAGCCACTCCACATTTTACTTTTGTCTAGAAACTCCTAATCAAGATCGACACACTCGGACTCTTCGTTCAGATTTGACTTTCTGTTCCGATCGTCGTGTTTGTTCTAGATCTACCACAGCTGGATTATTATTTTTTATTATTTTTATTTTATTATTTTCAGATTTTGCTCTTAATATTATTGTTAAATTATTGCATCAGTTGACCTGATCCAGAATTATGCTTTTGAATTTATATTTGTCGTTGCTTTCATCACTTCTGTGCTCCTAGAATGACCATATGTGTTAGAACAGCGCTCTGCACATATTGATTGAAGGCATTTTTTATTTTAAAGTTTGACATTTTAAGATTATGATCTGTGAAATATATGTTATAATAGAGTGGAATGCTTTTTTTTTAGTGTTTTATTCATTCTCGTGTTTTGTGTTTTCCATGCCAATGAGTGGAGTATTGGAGGCTCAGCAGTCCAGAGCGCTGGATACTAATCGGATACAGGACGTGTTTTTGTCTTTGTGTCCACAGGGGTCAAACTGTTGTCTCCAGGGCTTCACAGGGACACTCCCACACTATAACTCCAAAGCTGGTCTTGAACACTGACTTGTCAAACTTTTAGCCTCTTATAGAAGGCTTCAACCCTGTATTTATGTCCATCCGAACAAGCGGGCTCTAAGGTTTGGCACATAACTGCAGCTGCTGCCTTTTATTCAGCGATAACTTTCTTTCTCTGGGTTTTTACTAGTCGAATTATATTTTTTAAAGGGTACTAGATGTACAAGTGCAATACTTGCTTTGTTATTTTTTTATTTTTTTTTTGCCAAGCCTTTCATTCTCAGTTTTATTTAAATTCAAAAACTATTTAATACAAAACAAAAAGACGTCGCCACTTTACTGTGGAAGTTTTCCACGTTGGATGAATTTCATGTAGCAGAAATGTTGTTTTATTGCAAACGTTTATTTTTTTTTCCTCCTTTTAACGCCGACACGTTTGAGCTCGGTCACTGCAGGGGACGGCTTATATCCACTTTGTACAAGTAGCGGTGTGTTTCTGTTTTCTGAAGCAAATGCCACTATGCTCTGTAAAGTAACTCATATACTTTTTTTATATACTCTGCTTTGAACTAAAGTATTAATAAAGTTGTTTTTTTTTACAAAAAAACTACACAGGTTTTGGGTTTTCTGTTAGATGTTTGAATCATTTGATAGTTTCGCTTGATCTTCATTTCAGGAGGCAGATTTCCCTCAAAACCCCTTTGAGTGAGCTTGAGCTGTAAAAAGTGGTGGACTACGTTGACACTTTCTGCAGCGCCACATGTGCACCACGCTGTGTAAAAGGTCATTTGTCACTTGAGGCTGCACGTGGGCACGCACAACCGGCCACCGCCTGTGGTACAAACGGGCTCTGTGTGTTGATTAGAATTGACAGGCATCAGTGGACGGTGCTGTAAATCCTGGAAGTGGTTGTGGAGTTAAATATAGAAGCCATTGATTGGTCTGAGCCCCTCTCTGACCTTCTGGCTCAGGCTGCCTCCGTTTGTCTTATCAGTTCCCTCTCAGACATCGGTGCCATTAAACAAACTCCAAGGACGTTGATGATGACAGCGGGGAGGGAGAGGGCTGTCGTGTTTCTATCAGAAGTCCAAAACTAAAGTTAAGTTCAGTAGCTGAAGTGTCTTTACGCAACAAAATGGTTTTACCGGTGAGTTTTTCTAGTTCAAGCACTTAAAAGATAAATTGGACAATTTTTTACTTTCCACCAAACCAGTGGTGTACAGTACCGTATTTTCCGACCTAAAAGTCGCACCTTTTTGCCTAGTTTTCATGTCCTGCGACTTACAGGGCAAAGCGAAATATTTATGGATTTTTTCCCCATATTTTAGACCAATTTTTGGCTGAGATATGACGGTTTCCATTCATTCTGACAAAAAAATGTAGCAGTACCACTTTCGGCCACTAGGGTCCACCGACCGTTCACAGCCCTTGTGTCCGACGGCAGCCTCCTCTGCTCGGACTCACTCTGTCGCAGCACGGCTTCCTGCTCTCTGGAGGTCTGAACTACTGTTACCTCAGTGTTTTACTGTTAGCAAAATAGGTCTAGAACCACAGGACAGATTTTGATTAAACTTACAGAAAGTAATTGCTGGATGGACATTTATAACCTATTAGCTGTAGGAGCTGTTTGAGCTAAAATTCAATTTATAATTTATTTTCGCAGCGCGCGCGCACTTTTGGAAGACCGTCAAAGCGAAACAATTTAAATCCAGCTGATTTGACCATTACGTTAATTTTTAAAGGAAAAGTTAAGCTCAGAAACACTTTTACTATGTCAGCCAACAAATATATTTTTTAAGTTGTTTGTATTGTTAAATTTTAAAGAAATGAAGCGTATCCGCTCGCTGCGCGTGCACGCTTTGCAGCACTGACGTAGCAAAACAATTTTTTAAAATTCAGCTGATTTGACCAGTACGTGCATTTATTAAGGAAAAGTTCCACTCAGACACATCTTTGATATAATTTTCAGCAAACAAATAATTGTTTTTAAAGGGGACCACATGTAAGTATTTAAATTTTTTATGTTATGTCTGTGTGCTATCTTGACAATATTAATTCATTTTAATACACAAAATAATTCTTAGATAATTAATTATACCCTTTTTAATTCTGCCATTTTTAACTTTCGTTTTGAACGACCGGTTTCTGATACGAAGTTCTGAAGTCCACGCCCTTCAACGATCTGTTTACGCCCTCTGTAACAGCCAGTATCTGTAATGTGTTGTTGTTTTAAAATTAGCTCTTTTTTTATTACTCATTTGACTTACTGTTAGTGCTAGCTTAAGATAACTTACCGAAACCCGTCTGAGCGCGCCGCAATTTGCTGCTCCTTTTAGCATTAGACCACCCGAATCCGATGCTAATGTTAGCTTGTTCCTCTTCCGGTGTTCGCCAGCTCCGCTCGTTGCACGCGGCGATTTTGGGAGTTATCGCTGTTCCAGTCAAGACACACACAAAGTTCACCAAGTGTCTCCCGTAAATTAATCCGTAATGCCGGTTACCCACTGCACAACTCGAAACGCGCCTGCCGTCCCCTTTTGGCCGCTGGTCACGGTCCCACTGAACCACTGAACACCGTCTGATGACGTACACTAGGGGGTAGCAGAGGGAGGGGTCTCTGGCTTGTTTTCCGGGTTCAGTTGTTGTTTTAACTGCACCTCCGACGGTCTTCGATGAGATTAAAACTTTTTTTTATGTTTGGGGTGATCTACACTGGAGAGGACAGCAGCCTGTCAGCAGCAACTGTAAAAATGCCACGTTTCTTACCGGAGTTTGGTTCCAATTCCTGGAGGCTCGATCCGGTGAGTTTAAAAAGTCCGAAAAAAGTCCCGTTGTGGTTGTGTAATCAGATAGCGAGGCTCTCCCGACTGTTTGCCGGATGCGTCGAGCCGCCAGAGATCAACATTTGGGACGTCGGCGGCGCGACGCGCGCGTGCGTGTGCAGGCTGCCCCCGCGCCGCTTCGATCACTTGAATCTCGCCGCTTCCTTGTTCGCCGTGACTCGACGCGTCTCCTCCATAGACTTTGAATGTAAACCGGCCGCTCGACAAAGGGGGCAGTGGGTAACAGGCATTAGGAGAAGGTCCTCGCTGCTGCAAGGCTGCTGGGACGCTGCAGCGAGGCTGTACAGTTGAAGCTCCGCTCCATCCGCCAGAAGAGGGTCCCGTTGCCGCAGGTCCCTACGCCGGGGGTCCGCTCGTTTAATTTTTGCCGGCTGCGCGTTGGGAGCGATCGCAAATACACTAAAAATTGAACTAAAACATAAAAATAACAATTATACTTTATTTATAAAGCCATTTAAAAAAACACAGCTGCAACAAAGTGCTGTACACATGAAATTAAGAACATATAAACAAAAGATGAGATGAAATCATGAAAAACAACAGTCATGTGTTTAATACAGAAGTGGGTTGAGCCTAACCAGGGGTTGCTAGGTGAGGGGCTGGACTCAGGTTGGGGTGGGTTGTCCTCTCTCGCTTGTGACGTAACATGCGAGAGTATTTTAAAACGAAACGTATCTTATCACAGTAAAATAAATTTACTAGAGTAAATAAACCACTGGGTGCATTTTTTTGCCACTAGGACTGTTTTTTTATGAAGTACATACCCAAAGTTGAGTAAAAAAACCTTTAAAAAGTGAATTTTGAATATGTGGTCCCCTTTAAGTGTTAATCTTGTTAAAGTCCTACCGTGCACGCTCCTGTTGCCATTTCAGGGTTGTCTCCGCTGATATGTAACATACGCGACGCGTCAGCGGTTATGCATAATAGTTGCGACTTAAAGGGCGAAGCAACATATTTATGGATTTTTCCACTTTATTGGACATAATTGGACTGATGCGACTTATAGGGCGGTGCGACTTATTGGCCGGAAAATACAGTAGTCAGTGCAAGACGTGGGTATACAGAGAAAAGCTCGAGAATTGCAGTATACCCACTTAAAAGTGCCCAATAATATATATCATTAGGCACGAGCAGCTAAATGCTTTTGTATATATGTATGCAGCGGTTTTTCATCATATTTGCTTATCCAGCGAATTATTGTAATGTATAATCCAGTACTTTCTTAATACTTGAACATGTTTTGCTTTGATACTGTTCTTATAATTTCTACAACATGTTTTTATTACAAAATGAACTGTTGTACAAAGTTTCTTGTTCATTTATTCAAATATAAGCATCAGAGAAATTTGGAAATGTTCAATATGCTTAAAAATCTAAATAAATTGACAATTACATTGTACTAACTGGTGTACTTTGGTTTCTAAACAGTATACCCACTACAGTACAAATATGTAGACTACACCACTGCATTCAAACTTTCTTAAACGTAATGGCACTGGTGTGTCCGTTACCTGAAGTTTAGTAACAAACAAGCACAAAGGGTTTGACTCTTTAACTATTTTTTTTAACAAAAATTACAATTTATGGCATCTCAACTTCATCATCTTTACCTGCTTCTTCCTTTTCGGGTCACGGGGGTCTCTGGTGCCCATTCAGCAGTCACTGTGCGAGAGGCGGGGGACGCCCTGGACAGGTCTTCGGTCCATCACAGGGACACATAGAGACAAACAACCATTCACTCTCTCACGCACACCTAGAGACAATTTAGAGTTAGCATTTAACCTAACATGCAAGTTTTTAGTCTGTGGGAGGAAACTGGAGTATCTGAAGAAAACCCACACATGCACGGAGAGAACATGCAAACTCCACCCAGAAAGACCCCCAGCCGGGATTTGAACCATCAACCTTCTCGCTGAGAGGCGGTAACTCTACCAACTGATCCACCGTGCCGCCAGCATCTCCGCTTGTAAAAGAAAAATAACTTCAAGGAGTTGTTCAGATCTTTTTAAGCAGGGATCTGTAGAAACATGGCAGATGAATATCTTACCTGTTGCAGATAGCTCTTTGGATGACCTCAGTTTGGAGAAGCAGTTAGATTCTGTCCAGATCGACGAGTTAATGGCTAGTCTGAGTAGAGCCAAGCTTAACGTGCTATTTTTAGACAACTCCAGTCACGGCAGTTCATGAAAACACTGTTTCATAAACCATGATGCCGATTTAAAGTCTTAACGGTTATTCCAGCAGAGATATATTTCTGCTCCAAGCTGCACTGGAAGTGCTACAGCTAACTGCTGCTGCCTCTTTTTGAGCTTTCCAATCAAAGCACTCTCCAGATTTGAATGATCCCTTCAATGACTCATTCAGATCTGGCAGTTGTCTGTCCCAACGTTCAACATGATAAAACCGTCTTCTGAGAACTTTAGAGCTCAAAGCGTGGTCTGCATTTAGACAGAACATTGTTTACATCAGCGAACGACAAGCCCTTTGACCAAGTTGTAAATAAAGTTAGCTGTTTTTGACTAAGAAGTCAATATTCTGCTCATTTGGGCTATTTTGCACTGCTTTAAATAAAATAAAAAAACGACATTTCAGGCCAAAGCGTTCAGTGAGTTCCTGTTTTCCAACTGCTGCAGGAAGAGCTTCTGCCAGATTCTCAATGTCTCCACATCAAAACTATAAACTGTTGAGATTGTGGACGTAAGCAAACGGCAGGAGAAACACAGGAAGATGCTTAAATTAAGAGCTAGCTGACAGGAGGATGCAGCGATGACGCCAACGGGCCTTTGAATACTTTTCCTGTTAGAAAACATATTAAGTTATGAAACCGTGGTGGCCCGCACCCCTTCAGAACGGATCTGTATCGAAGAATCTGTGTCTCTGCACATGAGCTGTGCTTCAGTCAATGTGCAGTCCTGCAGAAAGTCCCTTTTGTTGAGGAGACGAGGAACATTATCCACACAATGTTTTCACCTCAAGAGTCAAACTTTATCTTTAGATTTACACAAGATTTTATAGATTTATCATTTTATACTTTGTGGAAAAACCTGATGCAGAAGTTTTTTGTGCCTTCTCTCAGTGGAACGGTGCATACTCCTCATCCTCATTACCTGATGATGGAAGCTGATGAAAAATTGAAGTTCTTATCATTTAACTTGTGCCAAGAAGATCATCAAAGAGCCTCACCCTCCCACCACCATGTGCTTTTCCCATCTGCTCGTCGCAGCGACACGCAGCCAAATGAAACAACTCGACTGGGTGTTTTCTTGTTTTTTGGGCGAGTTCGCCTCTTTATTTATTTATTTATTTATTTTTATTCGTTTTACATTTAAAATACCAAAGAAAAAATATATAAAACCATTTAACATATTATATGAAAAGAAAAACATAAAATGAAAGGTGGCAGAAAGAAGAAGAAATCTTATTATATCTGCCCCTTTTTTCAAAAACAAAAACAATTCAAACAATCAATTCAAACAATAATTATCTAAGAGTAATCGAGCAAAAAGAGTAACTCATCACAATCTACAAATTTTGAGTACATTAAACATTTAAATTGAAAATTTTAGTATTTTGTTAACACTTTAGTTTTGATCATTTTTTTAACATAAGCCCTGATTTTGCATTTTTAACATCATTTCCCAAACCGTTCCACAATTCAACTCCCTGTATTGAAATAGACCGTCCCTTTAAACTAGTTTTGTACCGTGGTTTTGCAAAAATCTCAGTTCCCTTAAGACTGTAACAGCTTTTTCTCTTAACAAAATGCATCAGCAGCATTGTCAGCTGGTGAGACGGTCTGGACTCCTGCATGCATGGGTTCTCTGTGAAACAGTAAAAAAAAAAGGGACAGCATTTTGCTTTAAGGAAGCAGCAAGTTGGTCTTCTCTCATATCATTTCCATGCACGGTTGTAGTCAATAGCAAGAATTTGCATTTTTTATGAGCAAATCTTTGACAATTTGAAGCAGATGATGAAGATTTAATGAACAATTCAGAGGAAAGGGCTGCAGTTCTGTTCTTCAGTGTGTTTATAAAGTTAAAGCGTTCAAGTTTGGTGTTTTTCATATCAAAGAATGCACCTTAACATAAAAAAAAAGACTTGCTAAACTCTTTGATGTTGAGGTGGAGGTGTTCAGATAAGAACGTTTTGTCCAGACAATTGTCACGCGATTTAAAAAAGTATTTTTAAAACGCTGCCATGAGCCCAGGTTTATTTTACGGTAGGCTTTGGCCTTTAAAAATCCAAGACGTGGTTCAGATCTTTTAAAATGGTGTTCTGTGGAAACGTTTTAAACAGTTAATATCTTACCTGTTGTAGATAGCTCATCGAACAGCCTCAGTTTGGAGAAATCAACTTTAATTCTGACTAGATGGAAAAAGTCTGAGTCTCAAAATAACTCCAATCTCAAAAGACATTCATATAAACTTCTATTTCTCCACCAGTTTCAAGGTTCAAGGTGATTTATTGTCATTCGCATCACATGTGGTAGATGAGGTGGAACGAAATTGTGCACTCAAGGTAGTTACAGCCTAGGATAACAGAAATATAACGTATAAAAAGAAACAGTTTAGTACAAGGATCTAAGATATACATTAAACAATAATAACGTAAAACAATATGGTATATTAAACAGCAGCCTGAACATGAGTCTGTTATGAGCAGATGTGTATGAATACAGCAGCTTAATTGCAAGAAATCAGCAGCATGGATAAAGTCACATATCACCAATTAAAGTGGCATTACACTCGTATATAATATATAATATTCAATCATGCGGTTGCACAGGAAGTGTTACAGCTAGCTAGTACTGCTACTATATGTGCTAGAACTTTATGTAAATAACTGCGTAAGATGAAACTGATGATGATGAAATGGTCTACAAAATAAGATTTGCCTGGAAATGTTTGGGATACGAGTTGTTTTGAGGCAATTCAATTCAAAGACGACAACAACAAAATAATTTTCCAAAAAGGGGTCACTTAGTGTTATCTACAGCAGGTAAGATATTAACCATTAAACCCAACTTCAAAAGATGTAACTTTTGTTTATGCAGAGCATGCTTGAGAAAAATGCAGTAAAATGTCTCGTGTACCTGTTACAGTACACAGTCACACACTTCCTGGGACAGCAAAGCACCTGAGGCTCCAGCTGTGGCTGCAACAAACTGACAAGTGACACATCGAGTATGCAGCAGAGCTGAACTGTTCCTTTCTTATGAACTCTGTTGGCAGAAGAAGAAAAGAGTTTTAAAGAGCTGATCTTACCCAGCAGGTCTTATCAGTACAGTAAAAAGTGACACGCAGTAGGTCAAAGAGCAACAACTTTATGGGACAGGCTTATCTCAGAACTCTGCTTTAATCAAACCTTATCAGCACTGTGGAGATGCAGCATGGCTGCAGCTGACCTTATCCTCCAGACAAGGTTTAATAAAAGTGTGCCTTTGCACAGGATTGATAATCTACGTGGAGATTTAAAAAAAGAAACTGTATTCTTGAAAAAGCGTTACATTTAATGCATTTTATGTTGCCAAGAATGACTTCTCGCCACAGAAAAAAGTTTCAAAAGGTCTCCGGATGCTGTCCTTAAAATAGCATTTCCTTTGCTACATTTGAACACATTTTAAATTTTACTGAGCCAGATCGAGATGACCTCTAGTTACTTTTCATAGACTGACTGTAAAATGACAACAGCCTATCAGACATCACTTCCTGTCCATTTTGTAGGCAATAAAACAAAAGCAAGTGAATGAAGCTTCCTCTGCATCAGCTGCAACATCATTGTGTTATCAATCCATCTGCATGTTACATATGAGCTAATCATGTGTCTTGTGCACTATTACTACAGTTAATTTGTAGCTTGTTTAGTTGTAAAAAAGGCCTTTCTCCTCCTATTAAATGTGATTTTTCTTCACATCAATGTAAACGCTGAGACATCTTGTTGTCAGGAAACATTTCTGGGGGTTTATTAAGCTGCAGTTTCTGTAACTCTGCTGCCATTTAGTGGTCAATCTTTGAATTACTGGCTTTTATTCTTTTTACAGAAAATGTCCAGAAAATGTGGATGGATGTGATTGGGAGGAGAAAGATACATTTTGGAAAAATCTGGATGAAGTGATACAGAGTATTCTAAGGGAGGAAAGAGTGGTGATTGGAGCAGACCTGAATGGACATGTTGGTGAAGGAAACAGAGGGGATGAGGAAGTGATGGGTAGGTTTGGTGTCAAGGAAAGAAACCAGGAAGGACAGATGGTGGTGGATTTTGCCAAGAGAATGGAAATGGCTATAGTCAATACCTATTTCCAAAAGAGGGAGGAACATAGAGTGACCTATAAGAGTGGAGGAAGGAGTACACAGGTCGACTACATTCTGTGTAGAAGAGGAAACCTGAGGAGATTGGAGACTGTAAGGTTGTAGCAGGGGAGAGCGTGGCCAGACAGCATCGGATGGTTGTGTGTAGAATGACTGTTGTTGTGAAGAAGAGAAAAAGAGTAAAATCAGAGAAGAAGACCAAATGGTGGAAGCTAAAGAAGGAAGAATGTTGTGAGAAATTCAGAGATGAGCTGTTAAAGGCTCTGGGTGGTAAGAAAGAGCTTCCAAGTGACTGGGCTACTACAGCAACAGTAATTAGAGAGACAGGTAGGAAGGTACTTGGTGTGTCATCTTGACAGAGAATGGATGATAAGGAAACCTGGTGGTGGAATAGTGAAGTGCAGGACGCCATTCAAAGAAAGAGATTAGCCAAGAAGAAATATGACAGTGAGAGGACTGAAGAGAGGAGACAGGAATATAAGGAGATGGGACGTAGAGCAAAGAGGGAAGTAGCTAAGGCAAAGCAGAGGGCGTACAATGAGTTGTATGGGAGACTGGACACTAAAGAGGGTGAGAAGGACTTGTACCGATTGGCAAGACAGAGGGATCAGGCTGGAAAGGATGTGCAGCAGGTTAGGCTTATTAAAGATAGGAATGGTAATGTTCTAACAAGTGAGGAGAGTGTGATGGGAAAGATGGAAGGAGTACTTTGAGGAGCTAATGAATGAAGAGAATGAAAGAGAAAGAAGAGTAGAGGTCATAGAAACTGTGGACCAGGAAGTGGGAAAGATTAGTGAGGGTGAAGTCCGGAAAGCTCTGAAAAGAATGAAGAAGGGGAAGGCAGTAGGACCTGATGACATACCAGTGGAGGTTTGGAAATGTCTTGGAGAGATGGCAGTGAGGTTTTTGACTCAAATATTTAATGGAATATTTGAGGGTGAGAAAATGCCTGAGGAATGGAGAAGAAGTGTGCTAGTTCCCATTTTTAAGAACAAGTGTAAATGGTAAATTGAGCTTACTTATACAGTATAGCGCCTTCCAGCCCCCTATGAGGGGCCCCAAAATGCTTCACAGTACCAGCCATACACCCATTCATACACACATTCATACACCGGTAGCGGTAGTCTGCCATGCAAGGCGCCAGCCAGTCCTACCGGGAGCAACTCGGGGTTAAGTGTCTTGCCCAGGGACACAACGACACATGGCATGGGAACTCGAGATTCGAACCTCCAACCTTCCGATTGGGGGTCGGCTGCCACTACCACTGTGCCACGGCCGCCCAAGGGTGATGTACAGAGTTGTAGCAACTACAGAGGAATTAAGTTGATGAGCCACACAATGACGATCTGGGAGAGAGTTGTGGAAGGAAGACTTAGACAAGAGGTGACTATCTGTGAGCAGCAGTATGGTTTCATGCCAAGAAAGAGCACCACAGATGCCATCTTTGCTTTGAGGATGTTGATAGAGAAGTACAGAGAGGCTCAGAAAGAACTCCATTGTGTGTTTGTGGATTTAGAAAAAGCATATGACAGGGTGCCAAGAGAGGAGGTGTGGTAGCCTGGTTAAAACCAGACCCTTGTCCTTCACTTCGCTTTGTACTAGGGTCTGGGACTTCTCCCATAGACAAGGATTTCTCCGGTAGATTTTTGACCGGACCAATCAGAGAACAGAAGGCGGAGTTTTGAACGACGTCGACTGACGTCGTCAGTTAAAATGGCTGCCGCCACGAAGGAATTTTCATGAAAACAAGGTAAAAAACTATTATTTCTTTGCTGAGAAAAATATATTTCTTAGCTGACGTTATATCAGAAGTGTTCCTGAGCTTAACAGTTCCTAAATCAATTCACGAAATGGTCAAATCTGCTGGATTTAAATTGTTTCGGTTTGACATTTTCCAAACAGCCTCGGGTGCGCTACGAAAATAAATGATAAAAAATCGAATTTTATCTCAAATGTTTAATCTAGGCCAACAGTCAGTAAATTAGAGCCATATAATTACACACTGGTAGCAGAAAAAATATCCACCGAGTGGTTTCTGAGCTATTTATCTGAATAGCCTGGACCTCGCCAGGCTAAACTAACAAAACTCCGCCTTCTGTTCTCTGATTGGTCCGGTCAAAAATCTACCGGAGAAATCCTTGTCTATGGGAGAAGTCCCAGACCCTAGTACAAAGCGAAGTGAAGGACAAGGGTCTGGTTTTAACCAGGCTAGAGGTGTGGTATTGCACGAGGAAATCTGGAGTGGCAGTGAAGTATGTTAGACTGGTACAGGACATGTATGAAGACAGCAGGACAGTGGTGAGATGTGCTGTAGGAGTGACAGATAGCTTCAAGGTGGAGGTGGGAGTGCATCAAGGATCGGCTCTGAGCCCCTTCTTGTTTGCTCTGGTGATGGACCGACTAACAGATGAGGTCAGGCAGGAATCCCCATGGACTATGATGTTTGCAGATGACATTGTGATCTGTGGTGAGAACAGGGAACAGGTGGAAGAGAACTTGGAGAGGTGGAGGTATGCACTTGAAAGAAGAGGAATGAAAGTCAGTCGTAGTAAGACAGAGTACATGTGTGTGAATGAGAGGGAGGCCAGTGGAACAGTGAGGCTACAAGGAGCAGAGGTCACAAAGGTGCAGGACTTCAAGTACTTGGGGTCCACTGTCCAGGAAAATGGGGAATGTGGTAAAGAGGTGAAAAAGAGAGTCCAGGCAGGATGGAGTGGATGGAGAAAAGTTTCAGGAGATGGATGCAGTTAGAGAGGACATGAAGGTAGTTGGAGTGAGGACAGAGGATGCAGAGGACAGAGTGAGGTGGAGGAGGATGACTTGCTGTGGCGACCCCTGAAGAGGGAACAGCCGAAAGAAGAAGAAGAAGACGACATAAAATGTCCAGAAAAGCAAAAGGACCTTCTTCTTTTGGATATGGTTCAAGTAAAAAAAAAAGTTGTAAATATTTTAAACAGAGTAATAGCAGTCTTGGTAATCTGAAAGTCATTGTTGTGATCTTGTAATGGAGTTTATGCAATGCTTTTTATAAACAATTTTTATTTTATTTCCCCACAGTATTTGCCACTTTTTTATTTGTATTGCCCTAACTGTTTGATAATAAAATAAAATGACTTAGTAGTGTCAGTAACTATGATCAAGTTTTATCTTTAGAAAATAATCTAATCTTTTACTCAGTCCTCTATCTTTTATTGAGGTTGGATTGAATGTGCTATTTATTATTTTATTTTTTTCAGATTTAAGTTTAGCTCAACAAAATGTTACACGTTACAAATCAATAAAAAAACACAGCTTTCTTTTTTCCTATTTCTGCTCATGAATAAATCGACAATGTGAATTTGAAAAAAATGTAATATGCAGTCAGTAATACAGACAGGAACTGATTTTTATTTCAACCATGTTTAGATAATTGTGCACTTTGTCCACAATCCCAAAGTGTATTTTCTTCTATTTTGAATTGTGAAAGTCCCACATAAAAGCCCTGTTTAAAGTGATCTTGTTCCAATCAACCAAATCATGTTGGAGTGTTTACATAATCCTACGTCTCTTCCTCTGAACCAGTTGTTTTAAAAAATATTGTTAACGTCCACCTAAATCAGCAAGTATCCTGTCTTATTTCTCAAATCAGCTCCTTTGGGTTTGAAATGTTGACTAGTTAACGAGCTCAGGCAGGAGTCCCCATGGACTGTGATATAGGCGACATTGTGAGTTATAGTGAGTGTAGGGAGCAGGTGGAAGAGAGCCTAGAGAGGTGAATAGATGATCTGGAGAGAAGAGGAGGGAAACCAGTGGTGTAGTCTACACGATACTTGGATATATGGAGTATACCCACTAGAAAAGCTTGAGAATTTCAGTATGCCCACTTAAAATGTTGTTAAAAAAATTCTGACAAGCGATATAAAGACTGGGTTGACATGGATATGAAATTTGTAAAAGATATAATGAGTCATGTCATTGAGCCATTTACGGTACATATATTTGTGATTTATCTTTTTTACTGGAAATTTTCCAGATAATATGAAAGTGGCTAAGGTGGTTCCTCTTTTTAAAGATGGTGATAAAAGCCTATTTAACAACTACAGACCAATATCCTTGCTACCACAGTTTTCAAAAAATTTAGAAAAATGATTTGTAATTAGATTAGACCAATTCATTACTAAACATAACATTTTAAGTAACAGTCAGTATGGATTCAGAGCTAAAACTTATACTGTATGTCAAATGCTATACAGTAATGGAATTAATTGAACAAATATCTACAGCGGTTGATCAAAAAAAATATTGTCTTGGGGATTTTGTTGATTTAAAAAAGGCCTTTGATACTGTGGATCATACCATTCTCATCAATAAATTGAGTGGTTATGGTGTGAGAGGACCAGCATTGCAGTGGGTAACTAGCTATCTCAGTAACAGGAAACGATTTGTACAAATCGATGATGTAAGATCCAACCTCTGTAACCTCTGTAACATGTGTAGTCCCTCAGGGCTCTATCATTGGACCGAAGTTATTTATTATATTAATGATTTGGTTAAGGTTTCAGTACTTCTCAAATGTATCCTTTTTGCTGATGATACAACTTTTTTTTGTTTTGGTCATGATATTACACAGATTTTTGAGTTTATGAAGATAGAATTGGTTAAAATACAAAATTGGTTTAATCTAAATAAATTGTCATTTAATTTAAATAAAACTAAATATATAATATTTGGTTAAAAAAAAGACAAGCTGTTGATATTCCATTTATGATTGACGGTATTGAGATCTGTCGTGTTAGTGAAGTGAAATTTCTGGGTGTCATCATTGACGACAAACTGACGTGGAAACATCACATAAATTTAGTAAAGACAAGGATAGCGAGATCTATTGCCGTTCTGTACAAAGCCAGGAACCTGTTAAATGATAAAGCTCTGTACTTGTTGTACAACAAAATTATTGTTCCGCATATAATTTATTGTATCGAAATCTGGGGTAAAGCATGTAAAACATTTACAGAACCTGTTTTTTTGTTACAGAAAAGTGCTATAAGAATAATTACCAGGAAAAATTATTGTCACCCATCTAGCACATTGTTTCACCAATTGAAGTTGTTAAAATTCAGTGACCTGGTGGATTATAATATTTTGTCTGTCATGTATAGAGATCATAAAGAAGAATTACCATTTAATATCCAAATACTTTTTGTTAAATGTCAAAGCTGTTATAATTTAAAGGGGGAAGACATTTTTGTTAAACCTAAATACAGAACCAGTTCGAGGGGTCGGTCAACCTCCATTCAGGGAATTGGTTTGTGGAATGTTTTGGATACTGAAATTAAAAATGCCACATCATTATTTACATTTAAGAATTTAATCAAAACCAAATTATTACAGAAATATATATGAATTAGTTTTTCGCGTGTCATTTTGTAATTCGATAATTATGTGTTATTTTCCATTCTGTAACTTGTTGATGATTTTTTTTTTGTTTGAACTGACTGTTAGAAAAAGGGGGCAGATATCATAAGATTGTCTCTTCATTCTGCCACCCTTCATTTTATTTCTGATATTGTGTTGTCACATTTGTGATTTTTTTCTGTGTGTTATATTTTAAAATGAATAAATATAATAAATAAATAAATAAAAAGTACCCAATGATTCATGACATATCATTAGGCACGTGTCATTGATATGTTAAACGGCAGTTAAAGGGGACCACACATGCAAAATTCACTTTTTAATGTTTTTTTACTCAACTTTGGGTATTTACTTCATAAAAAAACAGTCCTTGTGCCAAAAAAATGCACCCAGTGGTTTATTTACTCTAAGTAGATTTATTTGTCTGTGATTAAAAACGCTTCGTTTCACACTTCCTGCGGTTTGTGACGTCACAAACCGTAGCCAATCACCTCAAACCTGAGTCCAGCCCCTCACCTAGCAACCCCTGGTGATGCTCCACCCACTTGAGTATAGCCCCCGGGGGCTAGGGGTTTGCCCTGCTCCAGCCATGCAGCACATCTCGAGTAAAACCAGAATGTTTTATTACCTTGTTTGAATGAACTCTGTCTCGTTGAAACTGTGCACACACACTCTCGCGGTTTGGACTTGTTTCTTATATGATGAAGGACTACTTTTGCACAACTGTCAGTTTGGTTGAGCGGTTACGACACTTGAGCGGCACGCAGGAGACCAGAGATCGCATCCTGTCAACGGCATCTTTTTTTTCCCCTTTTTTTTAAAGCCTTTTGTTTCTGAGAAATCGGGGTGAGACTAGATATATACATCGACATAATAATACTTTATAATTGTTATTTTTACGTTTTAGTTCAATTTTTAGTGTAATATCGCTCCCAACGCGCAGCCGGCAGAAAACTGTGCAAACACACACACTCTCTCGCGGGGCGACAGTCTGTACCATCAAGCACCACTGATCGATATATTTTCAGATTAGCAACTTATTTATTTTAAGAATACCTTTCACTTCATCAAAATCTAATCAAAACTTCAGCGTTCTAAATGTAGGTGGTTGTGATTGTTTCTTATACGATGAAAGACTGCTTTTTGCATAACTGCCCGGTTGGCCCAGAGGTAGTGAATTGGACTCGTCATCTGAAGGACACGGGTTTGCGTCCCGGTCGCGGCATCTTTTTTTTTTATTTTTTTAAGCCTTTTGTTTTGCAGACCGCCGGCGAAGACACCATCTGCGTGCGGGAGTTACTGGGAGCTACTGACTTTTGAGGTCCGGGGGTCCGGTCAAAGGTTGCCTCATGCGGATAAATTAACTGGAGACATTCTGTGAACTTTGTTTGTGTGTGGACTGAAGCAGCGATCGCTCCCAAAAGCGCCGCATGCAACGAGCGGAGCTAACACCGCCCGCTCGGAGGAGGAAAAGCTATCAGTGGGCTAATGCTAAAAAAAGGAGCTGCAAATGGCGGCGCGCGCAGAGGGCTTTTGGTAAGTTATCTTAAGCTACTAGCACTAACAGTAAGTCAAATGAGTAATAAAAAAGAGCTAATTTTAAAATAACAACATATTAGAGATACTGGCTGTTACAGAGGGCGTAGTTAATGTAAATAGGTCTTTGTAGGGCGTGGCTTTCAGACCTCATTATTCATAAACCGGTCGTTTAGAACGGAAGTGAAATTTGGCAGAATTAGAAAGGGGATATTTTATTATCTAAGCATTATTTTGTGTATAAAATTGACTGAAAATGGTCTGGATAGCCCACAGATAAACCACAAAAAATTATATATCCTACATTTGGTCCCCTTTAAACACTTTGTAACAATCTATCGTATGCAGCGCTTTGCTTTGATACTGTTTTCTAAATTCTATAACATGTTTTTAATACAAAGCCAACTGTTGTACAAAGTTTGATGTACATTTATTCAAATATAAGCATCAGGGAAATTTGGAAATGTTCAATATGCTTAAAAATCTAAATAATTTAACGATTGCAGTGTACTAATCAGTGTACTTTGGTTTCTAAGCACAGTATACCCAATAAAAATACAGTATGTAGACTACACCACTGAGGGAAAGTCAGTAATAGCAGGCATATGTGTGACAGAAAAGGACAGGTGTAACAGTGAGGATGTAGTGAGTAGAGGTACAGAAGGTGGAGGAGTTGAATAACCAGCCGTCAAAGCAACAGGCGGTGCACTAGAGGACGGTTCATTTGTGTAGTGAAGGAGACTCGGCGTGACAGAGTTAGGGACAAGGTGTGCTGGAGGCAGGGGCGCAACTACATATTTTTGAGGTGGATGCGAAAACATCAACGGCGCCCCCCCCCCCTTTTTTTTACCTGCCGCCTCATACAGCTTTCCTCCCTTAGTCATGCACTTAGAAAATACAGTAGCAATATTACAGATTTTTTTAATGTTACATATTATATCAGGTGATCATTCCAATCATAAACAAATAAGAAGTTTAATAAAGTAAAAATATATAACAATAGTGGTAATCAGTGCTCAATATTTTATGTAGCGAAAATATGAAATCTTAACAGCCTGCAGTCCATGTCAGAGTTTTAACATTTATGACATTTAAACTGTTACTTTCCGTGAAAGAAGACAATGAAAGATGGTCATCAGAAATTCAAACCATCATGGTATAGTATTTGTTGCCTCCCTAATGTAATTATTCCTACCTGATGTCATCACTTGTCTCCTCTATCACTGACCTCGTGTCTGTCTCCTTCACCCTTTGTCTGTGGCATTCTGCACTGTCATATGGTCAAAAAAGCATTATATATTAGTTGTAAAAATTACAGATCTTAATACAGTTTTTAAAAATAATGTTTACATGTTATTGCTTGGGATTAAGTAGCTGTTCCCTCACTTCCACCTGCATTAGACCAACCTGTTGCCTGTCCTGATTCCTCTGTCATCTTCTCTTCCTTCTCTCCATCCTCACAGCTGAATGACATTAATTTTGTGTTAAGTAGGTTTAAAAATACAGCAGTCAAACCACAATAGAAATGAAACTTTAATTTAAATGATCTCCTTGTTGGATAACAGTTACTGACTGGACATTTCATCTGATCTGACTTACCAGATACATCACAACACACACCACTGTAGTGATATTAAATAAGACATTTAAACTCAGTGTCCCTCTGCCAAAAAGGTTGGTAACATGGGTCACCAACCTTTTTGAGTCTAAGGGCTATAGTGACACTGAGGACTAATTTGTCTGATACACACATAAACTTGTACAACTCATCTTTAATTAAAGAATCAATAATAATAAATGTACATATGAGTGAATAAATTGCAGCACTGCATTGGAACATAGCTGGGAACTGCCACCACAACAGTTTAGCTTTCCTGTGTTAATATTTCCTGAGTTTGATTTAGGTAATTCTTACACTTAGTGTGTGGATGTGTGTAACATGTATCAAATATTCATAAAAATATTAAACAAATCACGTCTATAGGGGAGGCAACATTTAACAGCCAAATATGGGACGATTCCTATTAGGCTAGCTTTAGCTAACCTGAATATTTTACAACACTCCTGTCCTGCTCATACACTGACAGTACTTACCTTATCTTTCTTTATCTTATCTTTTAACCACATTGAAAGGCTTTTTTTCATCCTGCCAACAACTTCCTTCTCCCTTTTTCTGTTTTGCGCCTTGGATTGTTTTTTTTTCTGCTGCTCCAAAGTCAAGTGCACAAGTGAATAAATAAATAAATAAATAACGCGCCTGAGTGCGTTCGCTTTTGGGACGCGTGTTCACAATCACAACACCTGTGTGTGAATTGGGGCGCGTGTTCACAATCACAACACCTGTGTGTGAAGGGAGAACAGAGATATAGGAGGAGGGAGGTGAGGGAGCAGGGGGGCGCCTAATCAGTGCTGTTCCCGTTGTTGATCATTTCATGCAGTTAAAAAAAATGCCTGCTAGAAAATCGTTTTTTCTTTTCTTTCTAGAGATGGTTTTGACGCCCCCTTAAAGTGAAACTAAACGGGCTCTGGGTCTTTAACTCCTCCCCAAGTTCAAATTCAAAATCTTCACCAAGATGGGCGTTCCGATAGACTGTGGAGGCACCGCCTAAAGGAGGGAGGAGGTGGGGATTAGAGCGAGTAGGTGGGTGTGGCCAGGACCGTGACATGCAGCTAGCGTTAGCATAATATACTGTATGCAACATGGACAGTGAACACAGCGACACAGGTCTTTTCTCCACCTCCCTCACCAGAAACTGAGGGAGACTTGGAGCAGAGAGCCACAGGTCCTGAGCCTTATCAGTTCGAGCTGCTGGCTACAGGCACTGACGCTCTTATGCAAGAATCTGGTGGTGCTGAGGCAATGGACCGAACGGGTCCAGCATCTGAGTGGTAAATTTATATTAGCAACATAGGCTAATGTTCAAAGCAGTAACAAATTATCTTTTTTTAAATAATTTTCAACTATCTCAATCCAAATTGTAAAGCAATAAATAAATAAAAACTTTCAAAAGGTGCACCTGTGGTCACTGCAGCTTCCTCTCACCTGTAGAAAACGTGTGTTGTAGGGAGACGCCAAGAGTATAATTATGAATTATTTAGTACTTCCTAAAGCCCTAATAAATATACTATATATTAAAAAACACACCAATAAACCTGGTCTTGAATACACTGTGCATTTTATTGTCTTAAAAGCATTTCTCCTGTGATGTGAATTACTATGGGTATGCATTACTCTACCAGTAAAAGCACACACAAACTTGTATCAAATTATAAAAAATGAGTAAAAATACTAAACGATACACATGCTGTATTAAAATTAATTTGTATATAGTAAATGTGTTAAAATGGACTGCTCATAGTCAACATAATCAATGAAGCTCATTGTTCTGTCAACACTAGACCTCTGTATTGATAAATACATTTCCAAATCATACATCAAAGTCAAAATTCAAAGTCAACTTTATTGTCCAAACTGCAATATGTACAGAACATACACAGGATTGAAATTGCATTTCTCTCAGATGCATGCATAATTTAAACAAACGTTTAATAAACATGTTTACATCAGCAATTTTTACAAAGTAATGTTTAAATTTAATATAAATTATAATTGTTTCAGGTGTGCCAATATTAAATATTGTAAAACAAAAGAAACAAAGTGCAATAATCAATTAGAGTAATCCAAATTGTACATTATTAAAAAAGTTATAGGAAGCATAAATTTTTAAACGTTAAAATTTAAAAGTTTCCTGTACTTGAATTTATGACTTATAAAAAAATCCCTTTCTGACATAGGTTATGGCCAGATGTGAACAGGTGGGTGTGTACACCTGTGTTACAGACCACCCAGGTGCCCAGTCCGCACAGGGTTAGAAGAAAACATAAATAATAATTTAACACAAGTACATAGTAATTTACATAAAGGGTATCCTATTCTAAAAGAAGTTCACAGAACCAGATGCGAAGTGCCAAATGTGTGACATGTATTTCAAATTCAGCGGAAGATGATGCAGAGAGTCTCGGCCAGAGCTGCGTCATCTCTTGAGACCTCCATCCACGACAATGTTGGGTGCAGCTGAGACCTTGGTGTTTGTTTCTGGCTGGCAGGTGGAGCATCCTGCGGGTGGAGCATCCTGAAGGTGGTCTCGAGTGTTTGGGACTGCTGCACGGCTCAGAGATTCCCTGGATGTGGAACGCCTCATATGGAGCTAAAAAACAACAACACATTTTTAATCACCTTACAAAAAAACATACTTGAGAAACATTACTCTCAAATAATGAAAAAACAACAACAAAAACCCAGACATTAACTATCAAAAAATAGCAGCTAGAAATAATTTTTCTCCAGTCATATTTTTAATTTGAACGAGATTTAGCCTACCACAAAGCCTACACTTATCTTTGCAGGAAGTTTTCTTGTCCTCTATCAGCTGCTTCCATCCTTCAATATTAGTAATAAAAATTATAAATAGGCTATATATGTGTTGGTGGCTGATACTTTGTATTTGTCAGACTAGATTCTGTCGGAGATAAATAAATAAAAAACCTGTACAGTAGTCTACACCCCACACAAGACCAGGTTTATTTATTTAGTGGAGGTTTTATATTTATTTATTTATCACCAGGAGCTGTCGATTAAAATGAGCTATAACCGTGACACGATAGTGTGGACTCGTTTCACTGAACTCAGATGCGCCTCACGGTCGGATCCCGACACAGGGGGAACAGATTCTCAGGGGGGAACAGAAATTCGCACAGCACCTGGACTAAAACATTGTTAACCAGTAGCCTACAACAGCTAAAATTAGCGCCAGCTGGTCTCCATTGTTTTGTGACGTTGCAGTCTTCCTTATCAGAGTTCATAAGAGTTCACACACTCTGCGGTGTTCATAGGAAACACTAGATTTTGAGCATTTAAACACAACTACAACACAAACTAACGTTGATCAGCAACAGATGAAAACGCCACGACCTTGTGGGGCCACACCGAAGCAAAGCTGCAGGTCGCAAACACAGCACATGAAGAAACACGTCATATACTCAAAAGATAAATTATGGAATGAAAGGTGTAAAATGGTACTCACCTCCAAACGGATTGTACCCTGATGGTGTAAGGGTGGGTGAACATCAGTTTGAAGAGCTTTCTTGGAACATCGTGGCTCTTCTATGCTAATGCTATGTTGCTAATCGCTAATCCAACCCCTGAACTCTGGAGGGGGAGTGACCTTCTCGGGGGAGTGGCTCCACTTTTACATTAAGGCAGGAGACGATGTGACGTCACAACTGAGCAGACATGTCACAACTGAGCATTTGAACTAAAGGCCGAGATACAGTGAAGCAGACTCCGTATACGCGCGTATACGGACGTATACGCGCGTATACGGAGCGGCTGCTTCACTTCAGCTGACTTCAGCTCAGACGTTCTCCTTGTTGTAATATGAGCTGCTGCACACGAAGGGGACAACTGAGCACGCTGATTGGTCACTTGCTGACACGCCTACTGAATTGATTGACAGCGCTCAGTCAGCTGAATGTGAAACCTAGTTGAAAGTGAAACCTTCAACATGAGCAGCTCGCTCAGACTTCTGCGGTGTTCTGATGCGCTGTTTCTACTATATATGTTATAAAAAGTTCTCTCAGAAATAAAAATAATAACAGGGAGCGCTTTTCCTGCAGCACACAGCCCACCAGGGGATATTAAAACATCGCGCACCAAGGTAGGACCTGAATTCATTCATTTCAATCATCGAGTGAACGGAGGAAGAAGCGGTTACTTGACTTTAGGCAAAAAAACAAAAGAAAAGGCCCGATCAGCGATAAAGAAGGGGAATTTATTTCATTTGTGTAACATACAAAACAGTCCGGCGCCGGGAAGTTTATGGTCAGACACCGCGTATCGCGCACGCGGATCGCGTATGCGTAGTAAAAAAATACCTTTGCGCGTACTTGCCCTGAGGGGCTACGTGGGGCTACGCTGCGTACGGGGCGTACGTACGCTGCGTATTGGCGTATCGTGAGGACGCTCGAGTCTATCTCGCCCTTAATAGTAAAATTAACGTGCAATTCACCAGTTCAACCCATGGGGCTACCGTGAACACGTTTTTAGACCAAATATTGCCGATTTTAACTAATACGCATAAATACATGAAAATTAACACAGAAATAGTGCTCTGAAACATTTTAAACACATTCTAGGGAGTTTATCAGCTAAAAAAAGTTAAATTTGGGTTTAGTTTCACTTTAAGTGCAGCGCCCCCATGCGGTGCATCCATGGCATAGTGGCCATTTGCGCCACTGGCTGGAGGCAGAGGATACGCTGTGAAGACTCCTAAAGGAAGCAGCTGAAAGGAAAACAAAAAGACGACAAATATTTTCCCTTTGAGCTTTTACTGTATAATGTTCTTTCACTTTTAATCAAATGTAGAGCTGAAATGATTTGCAAAACCTTAAAAGCATCTCAACTTTTCTTGTGATTGAAGTGTGGACAAAAGAAGTTACTTAAAAAGCTGGAAAACAACAGAAGCATAACACAACCTGAAAATAAAGCACTTTGAGATTTTTTATTAATGAAAAGTACGGTATAAATTGAATTTATTATTATTATTATTATTAAAGGAACACTTGATAAGATTAACAATAAAAACAGCAACTTCAGTCCACACCCTGTGCTGCTTTAGTCTTGAAAAGCACATCTTGTATCTGTGGATCCTTTTCTTACATTCATGTCCTCCAGCCTACGGTGGCCCTAAGGTGTAAATGAACAACATTTGAAAAAAAAAAAAAAAAAATGGATTTACATTTGAAAAAACACAACAAAAACAACAAAATCACAACAACATTTGAAAAAACGGAATTACATTAAGCCTAAGCGGAAGTGGCCAAAGTGGAAGTGGCCCAAATCACATTAGAAAAAAATTGAATTACATTTGGGGGAAAAAAAACACAACAAAAACAACAAAATTGCAACATTTGAAAAAACAACATTAAATTTGAAAAAACTGAATTACATTAAGTCAAAGCGGAAGTGACCAAACAGGAAGTGGCCAAACAGGAAGTGGCCAAGGCGGAAGTGGCCAAAGCTGAAGTGGCCCGAATCACATTAGAAAAAAACTGAATTACATTAGAAAAAAACTGAATTACATTAGAAAAATCGGAATAAGATTTGTTTGGTTTTATGGTGTTAATTAAAAAAAAAAAAAAAAAAAAACTTCCTTTTTGGCTTAATTTAATTCCATTTTTTTCAAATGTAATTCCGTTTTTCCAAATGTGATTCCGGCCACTTCCGCTTTGACTTAANTGAAGACTTTAGTTTCTGAGAGCTGCATAAAAACACACGAGGTCAAAATAATTAGACCAAGAATGTAAATACAGTATGTAGCTGAATGTACTAGATTGACTCACACTGACATCCTCGCTCCACTCCTCTGCTCTGCTGCCCAGTCCTCCGACGTATTCCTCCAGGAAACTAGAAGACAAGTTAAACATAACATAAGGGTGCACACAGTCTATTTTTTAATAAACTGAAAACTGTTTTGAGCACAAATGTTCACCCCCCTTAAATCAGAGAGTAACTTCTAGCCTTCAGAAGAAGAAGAAGGGCTGTGAGTGTGTTCTTTAGATTAAAGTAAAACTACAATAATATGCATGAATTACCAAATTAAAAGAACAATGCATGCAGCAAATAACCCACTGGAGACTAGCAAGGCCAAACTCAACTGTTTACATCTTCTTAAGCCAATTCCATCCTATTTTTATTTAATATTTAATTACCATCTTAGCTAAATCTACATTAACAACAGGAACGTGGGGTTACTGAACCAACAATCTTAAAACTGTCATCTGAACAATCCTAGCTTCACCCTATGGTGAGGTTTTTCAGCTTTCTTCATGGACCTGACACAGAGCCCTGACAACGACTTCACAGCTGTCTCCTGATTTTTGCATGAAACTGAGAAGAGCAGCATGTTTGTAGAATGATCACAAAATATGAGCCGTTTTGTTTAAGTGTGGAAAATCTGTTTCTATAACGTGAGTATACAAAAAAAAGATCGCGGCTAACGTTAGCCGCTAACAGGTAGCAACAACACAACGCGATCAAACTAACGTTACTTACCCTCGTAGTTGTGCAGAAAACTTGAGACATGCAATTTAAATCCCTTGTTACGTTTGCTTGTCGGAGCAGGGGACCAGGAATCAACGATAAGATGAACATTGTCTTGGGCAGCTCTTGTAAACATTCAGACAGCACTATTTTCACAGAGACCGGGGCTAGACCGGAAGCTGGAAATTACCTTTCCGGTCAATGCGCAAGTGATTTACGGCACTTGTGAACAGAGCCTATTTACAGTAGTAAATAAATAGAAATAATAATAATATATAAATAAAAATGCCCGTGACAAGAGTTCACAGCAGGTCTTTCAGTTAAGGAGGAAACTGTCTCCTCCTGTCTAAAACTCCGCAAGCCCTCTGCTGTCTGACAAGCGCATTACGTCACTCTCGTGGTTTGAGTTTGAGATTGAATATTGTCACACTTTGAGCGCAGGGAGGCAGGCTGAAAATGAAAATGCAGTTTGCTCTGTAGTTCAATGAGATATAACAGTGCTGAATAAGAAAATGAAAATGATTTAATCTTAATTTTATTTCTGACTCAAAAAAGGCAGCTTGACTTTGAAATTAAAAAGCATTTCTGCTATTTCATTTTAATTTTCAAAATTGACATTTCAAAATGAATTTTGGCCACTTTTTACTAAGACATATATTGAAAATTAAATGTTAAATGTTATTTTACTTATCATTTTAATTAAGTTACAAATTGAGCAGTCTCGAAGAAGAAAATGAAAATGCAGTTTGGTTTATTCATTTTAAATTTTATTTATGACTCAAAAAATGGCAGCTTGACTTTGAAATGAAAAAGCATTCCTGCTAAACCATTTTAGTTTTAATTTCGTCTCAATTACTCTGGGTTTGCTTTTGAGATTGAATATTGTCACACTTTGAGCGCAGGGGGGCAGGATGAAAATGAAAATGCAGTTTGCTCTGTAGTTCAATGAGATATAACAGTGCTGAATAAGAAAATGAAAATGATTTAATCTTAATTTTATTTCTGACTCAAAAAAGGCAGCTTGACTTTGAAATTAAAAAGCATTTCTGCTATTTCATTTTAATTTTCAAAATTGAGATTTCAAAATGAATTTTGGCCACTTTTTACTTAGACATATATTGAAAATTAAATGTTAAATGTTATTTTACTTATCATTTTAATTAAGTTACAAATTGAGCAGTCTCGAAGAAGAAAATGAAAATGCAGTTTGGTTTATTCATTTTAAATTTTATTTATGACTCAAAAAAGGCAGCTTGACTTTGAAATGAAAAAGCATTCCTGCTAAACCATTTTAGTTTTAAATACGTCCCATAAACGCTTCCATAGTTCTGAGTCATCATAGCCTCTGATCAAACGTCTCCTCCCTCATGAGAGGGGTCCTCTTTCAGGATTATGATGACGTATTACACGGCGCTCTCCACCTCCATCAGCAGAAACAGTGACGTCAGGCAAAACACCTCATGACGGAGTAGATTTAGGATGGAATGGAGTTCCACCATTCAAATAGATTTTCTGCATATACAGTACATATATAGCACCTGCCTCTTTTAGTTATTTTGGTCTGTCTTGTTGAAAAGGTTCAAGGATTAGACCTAAAACTGTTACATTTCTGGCCATAAAATGTGACTTTGTTTCAGACTGGTCAAATTTAAGCCTTAGTTCTCATTGGGGTTTCAAACTAAAATGAGTCCACGTGTCATGCTCTGTCATTTATTCATTTATTTTAAGAAAAAAGTAAAGTGAGATTTATGAGTCAGCACATCATGCTGAAAAACGATTTGCTGCCTCAGGAAAATGAATATGCTCCACTTCATGCACCTACCTGCTGGCAGCACCACTTTCCCTCTCTATGGCAGCATGGCTTACGTCCTGATTTCAACTGCAGCTCAAAAACTTCCGGTATGAGAGTTATGGAACAATTATCACTGTTAAGAAAGTCTTATAGCTCACCTAGATGATATGGTCTTACTAATATACTATACTATACTACACTATATTATACTGTATTTCATTACACTACACCACACTATACTACACTACACTATACAGTACTTACTATATTGTACTACAATACATTACACTCTCTACTATACCATACTATACTATAATGTACTATATTTTACTACACTACACTCTATTACATGGTAAATGGTAAATGGAGCTTACTTACTTAAATTTTCATACTTTTATACTACTATGCAAAAACTCAGGACAGTGTTACACTTTTACTATTTTATGCTTATGTTTATTAAATGTTTTAGTGTTTAGTGTTTAGATGGTTACTGTTGCACCGAGGGACTGAGAGAAACGCACTTTCAATCCTGTGTATGTCCTGTACATATTGCAGTTCTGACAATAAAGTTGACTTTGACTTATATAGCGCTTTCCAGCCCCCTTTGAGGGGCCCCAAAGCGCTTCACAGTACCAACCATCCACCCATTCATACACACATTCATACACCGGTAGCGGTAGATGCCTTGCAAGGCGCTGCCTGTCCTACCGGGAGCAACTCGGGGTTAAGTGTCTTGCCCAGGGACACAACGAGGTATGCAGTGACTGGGGATCGAACCCAAGACCTTCTGGTCCTGAGCCGGCTGCCCTGACTCTACACCATCTTGGTCCCCTATACTATAGTATACTATACTATAGTATACTAAACAACACTACACTATATTAAACTATATTACACTATACCCTATACTATATATAGTATAGGTTATAGTGTAGTATAGTGTAGTGACATATAGTACAGACTAGTGTAGTGTAGTCTACACTACTCTACACTATACTACACTATACTACACTATACTATACTATATTTCACTACACTACACTACACTATACTGAGCTATATTGTACTACACTACACTACACTAGACTCAACTATACTACGGGTATACTATATTATACTATACTACTCTACACCACACTACATTATGCTACATTATACTACATTATAGTACATTACACCGATCTCTACACCAAACTCTTTTTTTTTTTCCGGCTTCTCCCTTCATCAGGGGTCCCCACAGCGAACTAGTCGCACGAAGACTTGACAGTTGTTTTTACGCCGGATGCCCTTCCTGACACAACCACAGACCACCGAGCTACCACAGCCCTCTGTGTGGAGCAGAGAGCTGATATCTAGGGTTCCCAGGGGAGCAGATGGTGTGGGTTAAGGGCCTTGCTCAAGGGCCCAGAGTGGGGCAGATGAGGGTGGAGACAGGTGTGACTGCTTCACTTATCCCACCCACATTTTTAATGTTGTCGGTACCGGGGCTTGAACCAGCGATCTTCCAATCACAAGCTCACCTTCTTAACCTCTGCGCCACCACTCCCACTCTACACTAAACTCTATACTATACTATACTATACTATACTATACTATACTACATTACACTATACTTTATACTCAACACAGAAAAAATGGACAAATAAATAAAATTTGAAATACTTGTTTCACAACTTGTCTGTAGTTTGACATCATTTGACTGTTTGATTTGGTCTCTTGCCAAATAAATAGTTGCAGTTCTTTCAGCTGCTGCCTTCTACAAGACCACAGGACTGACCACCAAGCTACCACGCTCCTGTCCCTTGCAACAAGAATGATGTCTACACTTTACTGTAAATCCAGTTTTGCAAACAGTAGCAAGCCTCGTCCTCCTTATTCTATGAGGGTCCAGTAGTGTCAAAAACACACAAACATGTTTAAAACAGTCATCTGTGGAATTTGACACAAATGCAACTTCATAACACTCAAACAGCATAATACTATGACATAAAAACGTTTTTAGCACCAGTAGAACTGAATACAAGGCTTCAGGGTGAGCATTTTTGAGTTCTCTGACTGAAACAAAAGAGTGATTTACAAGTTAAACGTCTCAATGTAGAGACATAAACACTGCCCTGTAAAGAGAGAAGCTCATGTAGCTTTACCACAATAATCTAGATCATCAGTTTGCAGGCGGCAGCAATAGATGCTTACCATCAGATCTAAATGATTCACTGTGTCTGAACGACTACAATGCAAACTGTTCTTTGCTGCATTTGTTAAAAGGTAAACATCTTCTTCAGGTTGATCTTCAGAGGACGTTTACATTCCGCAACTCCAAGCAGACCTATACGGGCATCCCCATCATCGCAGCCAACATGGACACCACAGGAACGTTTGAGATGGCAAAGATTTTCAGTAAAGTGAGTGAAAACTCCAAGATTGATGAATTTAAAGAGTTTGTGAGCAATTGTTCCGTTTCTATCTTTAGCACACCCTCTTCACAGCCATTCAGAAGCACTACTCTGTTGAAGACTGGACTAACTTCGCTGCTAATCACCCAGAATGCCTAGAGGTAAGATCGCAAATGTTTGTTTTGGGGCATTTATTCTAAGTAGCAAGAACATATACTGTATATGTATATAT
>JBBPBX010002082.1:0-28443 GCA_038048925.1 Garcialebias charrua | reverse complement strand
CTCACTACTTCATCTTTAAAAACTGTGTTAGGATAGGCTAAGTGCTTGGTAACAGTACAGTACTGTACATGTACTCATTCCTAAAAAATAAAATAAAATAAAAAAATTATGAGATGCATATTCGTAAGTCCGGGACCTCGTAAGTAAGAGCGCTCGTAAGTCGGGGAGTACCTGTATATATTTTTTATTATTCACTGAAAGCTGTTTTAATGCTCCCACAGCATGTAGCTGCCAGCTCGGGGAGCGGTAATGCTGATCTGGAGAAGCTGTGTGCCATCTTGGAGGCCGTTCCTGCCCTCAAGTACATCTGTTTGGACGTGGCCAACGGCTACTCGGAGTACTTTGTTGAGTTTGTCAAGACAGTGAGAGAAAAGTTTCCCAAACACACCATCATGGTAAGAACGACCTTTCTCGGAGCAACACATCGACTCCTGGTCTGTATCTGATATATCACTGCTGGTTCCCAGGCTGGAAACGTGGTAACGGGGGAGATGGTGGAAGAGCTCATCCTCTCTGGTGCCGATATAATCAAAGTGGGCATCGGGCCAGGTGAGGGAGTTTTAACGGTATCTGAAAATAGTCTGAAACTTTTAAGTCTCTGCCATGAGACAGAAACTCTGAAGATGGCAGGTCCTTGTTGCTGCAACAACTCAACCCGTGAAGCTGGACAAGATGGACTAATGCATGGACGGTGTGTTCTTTACGTCTTCGTAGGTTCTGTGTGCACAACCAGGATCAAGACAGGAGTTGGTTATCCACAGCTCAGCGCTGTTATAGAGTGTGCAGACTCGGCTCATGGACTCAAAGGACACATCATCTCTGTAAGCTGCCCAGATGAGTATTGGCCTTCATGACTCTTCCCACTGTCTTAACACGACCCATACAATCAGCCTGTTTAATTGCAATAAAACCAAAGATTGAAGTCTTATAATTGGACCTATTGAACTGTTTATTTTTAACCAAAGGCAACATCTAAAATACCCAAACAGACTCCTTATTATCAGCTGTTCTGTTTGTTTACACTATTATTTTCCCATCACTATTTTGGTCTTGATTGAAAAATGAGATTGTTGCACCTATTTTTGTAGATTAAATCAGGTTTGGGTTTCTAATTTGCAAATTCTGAACTGCAGCCAGAGGATAGTAAGTACGCCAGTAAATGTTTTAATAGCATACAAACACTCCATAGTGACAAACTAGATCAGAGGTGAGCTTTCTGCAGAAATACTGTGGGGGAAAGTGAACTGGCTGCAACAGTAGAAGAAGACAGCAGATGGCAGCATCAGACGGTCAAAGCTTTTAGAATGAACTGTCCATGAAAGAGTCTTTATGGATGTATTCTGGTTTAGGATGGTGGTTGCAGTTGTCCAGGAGATGTAGCAAAGGCCTTCGGTATGTAATAATGCCACACGTTGTGACACTTCATGCAGCTTGAACACATATATTCACGTGCTCTGTTTTGCCACTTCACGCCTCAGGTGCCGGGGCAGACTTTGTGATGATGGGAGGAATGCTCGCAGGCCATGACCAGTGCTCAGGAGAGGTCATTGAGAAGAGTGGCAAGAAGTACAAACTCTTCTATGGCATGAGCTCTGACACAGCCATGAAGAAGCACGTGGGTGGAATCGCTGAGTACAGGTGAGACATGCGTGGTCAACAACTTCAATCATGGTGCAGAGATTTTCACCAATTGAAACCTTTGTTTCTTATCGAGTCTTGGTTTTTCTTGGTTTTCAGGGCGTCCGAGGGGCGGACGGTGGAGGTTCCTTACAGAGGAGATGTAGAAATCACCATCCGTGACATTCTGGGGGGGCTCCGCTCCACCTGCACCTACGTGGGCGCAGCCAAACTCAAGGAGCTGAGCCGCAGAACCACCTTCATCCGTGTCACGCAACAGTCCAGCCACATGTTCTCTTAGGAGAAGAAATATCCTCCCTTGCTCCAAACAAGCCCACTGGCTGCATCACATTGTGCATGACTATGCAAGGGTGTCTGCTCAGGGTGTCGAAAGGCCCCAAATTCAGCCAGGTTTGACATGCAGTCGCCCATTTCATCCACAAAGCAAGTGTATTCACATGCTTATAATTAGGAATGTATTCTGGTTTTGGATGGGGATGAGCAAATATCAAGCTGCATTTAAAACTTACGGGTTCCCAGTTTGTGGGAAATGAAAGTACAAAGAATGTACAACGGTACAAAAATGTTCAGCTGGTTTTGCAAGATTTTATCTGGAGGAGGATAAGGTCAATCAGGGAGTGACTTATTTGAAATGAAGGAAAGCAATGCGCAAAAAATGACCGACTCCACATTTTCTCTGGAGAAATCATGTGGTAATAAACTCACTGCAGAAATCTGTTTATTCCCTCAGTGTTGTTTAAAGATTCTTTAAAGCATCTCCGAAGGAGTCCGTGTTTGCATCCGTCTGTATGTGGTTTCAGAGACGGGGAGGAGCACTTCTGGATTAAAACACTTCAAATATTTAGCTGATTTGAGATGCAGCTGCGTTCAAACACACACATCATCTGCACTGCTTTTAGTGTGCCTGGTCGTTTAAAATCAACCAAGAGCAAGATTTGTGCCTCTTGTACCAAAAACCCTTTAATCATAGAAAGCACTTTAAATAAGAGTTGCATTGTTCATTACAATGAAAGCAACAGAGCAAATAGCAATGTGTCATCTCTGTGTGAAAAATAAAGCGTAAATGTATTTACTTTTGGCTTTTTGAGTTTTAATTTTCCATTTTTTTTAGTGTGACAGACAGCTTGGATTTGAGACCAAATCCATCTGTTCTTGCGTCATCAAATTATGGTTTGGAATAAATAAGAAAATGAAGCAAAATATGGAACACACAGCCAACAATGCAATACAGTATGTAACACGGTTTTTAGGCAAAATGTTGTCTTTCTGAAAAACAGGCAACATTCTGCACAGATTTCAACATTGTGTCTTTAGAAAGAGCTCTGTTGCTGCTATACAGTTCAGATCTGCTTTCTACTGAAAACATAAAACACAATAATCTCCAAGTCCTTTAAATACTTATCTAAATAATCCACTTTAGTTTCCACATGGTTGTGCTGTTTAAAGCTACTATATGTAACTTTTCTAACAATATATTTTTAACATATTTCTTCACTCTGTCACTAGATTGATGTTAGAGAGGTAATCTCTGAAAAAAACAAAAAAAAAATATTGTCCCCTTGCTTCTCCAGGTGGTAAATAAGCATTTCTAAAAAGAAAAAGTGACCCGCCATTTTCCATCCAATAAAAACAAAGTTTGTAACCAGCCAATAAAAACCGAGCTTGAATTTGAATCAGCCAATAAAAACAGAGCTTGAATTTGAATTTTAACAGACCACAAGGGGGCAGAGCCATATATGGCTCTGAGGGGGAGGGATCAGAATGCTTTGCTTGTTGAAATTTTTTCCAAGTGCTGATGTTCTACAGAAACTGCAGACTGAACCTTTAATTGTTCACAGTCTGTTTTAACCCCCTTTGAAGTTAGTAATGATGAGTGCATCACCTTAATGGGCTTTTTGAAAATTGGGAGTTGAGCAACGTACTTCTCAGTAATTAGTATCTTACCTGTAGTAGGCAGACGTCTTGAAGAAACAAGGATGGAGTTCCAACTGAGGAAGTAAGCTGATACAACCAGCAGCTGGAAAACAGCAACAAACTAAACGCTTGGGTTCAGGAGCAAAAAATGTTCAAATCAGCAAATACAGCAGCTGTTTGCATCTGGATGAAATATTTGAGTTTTAGTTATTTTTGTGGTTCAATAATTATTCAAATATATGGATAATAATAATGTGCTGTCATCGTTGCATGTTCCCATACATTAACCCATCACACCTGGGATACAGGTGGAGCAGTGGGCAGATATTGAGGATGCCCAGGGAGCAATTGGGGATGGGGTGTCCTGCTCAGAGACACCATGAGATGTGCAATGACTGGGGATCGAGCCTGGGACTTTTGGGTCACGAGTCAGCTGCCCTGCTTCTACCTCATCTCTGCGCCCAGTTCCAGTTCCCCTGATGCAGTCTGATCAGAGGTTACCCTGAATCTCATGTACAATTTTCTCAATTTCAATGAACACATTATGCTAAAAAGGGATTATTTAAGCTGGCAAAATAGCGACTATTAAAATACTTTCGTACCCTGTTTAAAAAAAGAATTTGAACTACCCATTAAGAAGTATCTACAAGACAATCCTTTTTAAATGTGTGCTAATTCTGAAGCATAAACACATGTTTCTGTTAAAAAAGCTCAAGTTCAAGTATCTCATGTTATTTAGAATCAGTTGAATGAATCTCCTCATTGAGTTTGAAATTCAATCTACCATCCATTAGAGGGGGCTAGTGCCTGATCAATTTCAAAAGTCCAATCAGAAGAGGAAAAGGGGGCCTCATGTACAAAGACTTGCATTGATTTCCTACTGAAACATGGCATATACTTAAACCAAGAAAACAGTGTACGCACAAATAAGTCCACATCGGTTAAACCGTGTGTACGCATGAACCCAAGGTCACGTCCTCTGTACATCCCAGTCAACGTAGTACTGAGCACGTGAGGCGATACTGTATCTGACTCCGCCCTTGACATGCCTCCATTTAAAAATGCAGACAGATTAAAATACGCCCTGCACCTGAGGAATCTCCTCTGCACTATCAAAAAGCACGCCTAGACGGAAAACGAGGAACTTCATTGAATGAGAGTTGCAGACGCTTCTAAATTAGGTAGAAACTCGTAAACACAATCTGGCACACTGTCCTCTGGCATTAGCGCCAAGCGCAAGAGGAGAGGGACAATGTGATCGATTGATTGAATGAAAATGCTTCCGGTTAACAATTCATCCTGTGAATGCTTTTATAGCATTGTGTGTGCAGTCGATAGTTCTGATTACATTAGGAAAACCAGCTGCCACTGCAAGTTGTGCTTTAATGTTGATCTAGGGAATTCGATATACAGTACCTGGTTAACATATGGATCATTCCATCCCGCGGCTGGCATGGCTCGGCTCAGGATCGACTGATACAGTCCTGATCGGTGTGCCAGCCCCCTCTGGAATGCCCGTTGAACCCGTGTGGTCAGCAATTGTATGTGTACGGCTCCTCACTGTGTCACGCTCCATGATCGACCGCAGTTCCAAAGGATTGCCCTTGGAAGCCGAAATGGCTTATGAGCCAGTCGTCATCATGGACCAGAAGATCCCGTCTCTAAATACTGTACAAGCTATCCGCGTATGGTGCCATTGGCTATATCCTCTAATAAGGCTAAAGCCATTGTTGTTACAGGTATTTTCTCTCTTTGATCATGCTTTCATACCTGCTCATCAAACTGCATACGTGTGGAAGTATCTGTTGTTCTTTATGTGCGTCCGGTGTGTACAAGAATAGTTTTACATCATTAACAGTTTCCCAGTATCACCTGTCGTCATGGACCAGTAACGATTGAAATGTGTGTACGCCAGATGTGAAGTTGGCGTGAGGCTGCGCACATTTCCACATTTATTCTTGATGCATTTGAAGTTTCTGTGCGTATGTACCCTTGTCCATGAGACCCCAGCTGTCTGTAGACGTGAGGGTTTTAAAGACAACGTTGAGCATGAATACACAAAAAAAGACACAGTTTGTCCACTTCTTCCAGATATGTCAAGGTTTCATTTTTCCTTTACAAAGAGGTGCATTTACACATATGTCAAATACATACACCAACAGTTTCTCCATTGCTATAGGATGGTGAGACATGGGGGGACTTGGTGAGAGCAGTACAGTATAGTACAAACAAGATGTCTGGGATCCGCTGCAGGCCAGACTGTCCATGTCGGCATAGATATCATATATATAAGATATCTATCCATGTCGGACTGTGCTGATGTCTGGATCTCTGCCACAGAGCCAGGAAAGGTTCAGTTTAGTGCTTGGTGTAGCAGAGCCGTATCTAGACAAGCCTCACGGCTGAGTGTTCAGAACAGGGATGGGGAACCAGATGAGCCGCCCAGCTGACAGATAAAGTCCCGCCCCCTATGTGGCAGTAGGCGGGGTCAGAGGCCTGTCCTCCTCGTGTTTGTTTCCTCGCCGTGCACAGAGACAATCAGTACGCTGAAGAATTATCCAAGGCATCTCCAGCGGATTACACATTATAGAATAATTTATAGGCATCGGTCCATTTGTCAATCAAATATCAAATTATACGTGATAAATTTACACGTGACCCATATTAATCAGTCTACTATTCAAATCGATTCAGGTCAAACTAAACTGGACATGTACACTTTGTTTTTTGCTCTATTTTTATTTGTTTTTCTGCCTGAGTTGGTTATCCAGCGCTATGGACATCGAAAAGACAAAGACAAGGGAATTAAAAAGACGAATTCTGATCAAATTCTAGTCCATTTTAAAACACAACAAAGTGCCAAAAATGATTTTTTTTTACCTCAAAATAAAGAGTTCACGTCTTTTTTTTCTTCTGATCAAACAGCTCACACACCAACATTCATTTTATTTAAGTTGTGCAAGAAGAAACCAAAAATGGAAAAGATGTTATCAGTGGTGCTCCTCCAGTGAGGAAGCTCGTCATAAGAATCAACAATGACACATTCTTGACATAGTTTTACGTCCCCTGACAATAAACAGAGTGCTACAAGGAGACAAAAAAAAGAAAAAGCTCCTGCACCAAAGAGTTTGCAAATAAAGCAACCGTTTTTCACGCCTCACAGCCAAACCAAGCGGTCTGAGCTCAAAATGAATGCACAGAATGGTGGCCCAGCCTGGTCGGTGTGAGGCGGGAACAATCTTTAACACGACTAATGAAAGGACGTTTCCCACGAAGGAGGAGGAATCACCTAACGCCTCGGCCTGTTGGACCCAAGAACACGCCGGGCGCCAAGTGAGACCGAGCACAAACAAAGGTTACGGCAAAGGCGATGTGCAAAAACTTGAGCCATCTCTTATTTTCCATCAATAGTCACCTCCTTTAAAGAAAAAAAAATAAAATCTTTCTGTTTTGAATGAACATTACCCCCAGGACAGGTTTCAGTCTGAGACAGAGGGGTTAGACCGAGCCCATCCTAGGACTAGAAAGTGCTGAAACATTATCAAGTCTTTATACAACTACTTACATGTGCATCTCTGATGATTGTTTTTATTTTATTTTTTTTCTTCTTCTTTTTATTTATTTATTACAAAATGTGGTCCCCATGAGCAATCTTTTTCCTGTGGGTCTCACCATGAACCGTCGAGGGTCAGGGCTTAAGATCTCACAGACAATTAGAGAATAAACACACTCATACGTGTTTGAACACACTACACATGCAAACACACACACTGAGGAAGGCCACACGGGCTAAATGGGGAAAGTGGGTACAGGGAAACTGTCATTGTTGGTGTTGTTTCTCTGTAAAACATCCTGACTATACCATCTTAGAGATGCTTCACATCAACAGACATCAAAGTACAAAAGCTTTTTAATGAGGATGAGATACTGGGAGTCTGACTACACTTGGCACGGTAAAAGAGGGGAACAAAATGTAAGTATTGCACATTTGATGGGGAGAAGAAGGGGTAAACTTGAGTTAAAAACAAAAATAAACTTTCCCAAAAAATTATAATAAGGTAAAACTACTGCTCCCTCCTGTATTTCTGCGTTAAATTTGAAAGGGACGTGAATTTGACCGCAGATATTTAAACTACGTGGTGCCAATTACAGGGGGTCCCTGACTTAAGAGCGCTCTTACTTACGAGGTTCCGGACTTACGAGCTCACTAACGAACAGTAAATTTGTAAAGAACATACAGAAAATACAGCACTTTCATGTGTTTTTAGATGAAAGTGTGTTCGCTAACCATTTGGAAACAAGTTTCTGAGCATGTTGATGAACTAGTATGAGCGTTTGTGATGAAAAACAAGTGTTCATAGTAGCGCTAGCATAAATTTTCCGACTTACGACCGAAAATCCGGACTTACGAGCAACACGTGTTTCGGGTTCCGACATACGAGATTTCGTCTTACGAGATAGTCGTAGTAACGGAACTCGCTCGTAAGTCGGGGACCCCCTGTATTAGCTTCAGATCAGACATTAAAAGATGATGTCATGAAAGGAACAGGAAGTCCAAGCCTGTTCGCACCGCAAAGGTAGCTAACGGTTGTTCCGGGGTTTATACTGTATTCGATTGTTTCGCCTCAGGAGGGAGGTGCTTTTGAGGCTGGCTGGCTATGATTGGGTACCTGAAACAAAGTTAACGAGGTCACTACGTAGTCGTGGCAACGAGGCAGAGCCGGGCCAAGTCAAACACTGCTGGTAAGTCCAGCTTTAAGTGTTTCTGACTGACCAGCAGAGACTGAGGAGGTTTCAGGGGTTAAATCATGTTACTGCATATATATAAATATATATATATATAAAAGTCTTCCCTGAAAATGAGCAACGAGTGCTGCAACTGCAATTTCTGGAAACTAAAATTGAGGATATACTGGGATTGTTTTATGCAAAGAAATCACATTCAGATATATTAGCTTCTGGGAGAAAAAAAATCAGCTATACACGCTTTTATTTTCTCTTTAAGCTGATTTAGTTGTTTTGGTTGTAACGCTGGAGAATTATTACTATCATTATTAAATGTTTATTGCAGAGAACGTTCCATTCTTATACACTGAGAGTGCCTAAACGTTGCTGTACTATTGCTTTTCTAAATAACCAAAGCAACAATTAGATCATTTGGCTTTGGCATAAAATTTTTTTGTAGGTTTTACCTGATTAACAGTAAAAGTTTGAATGATTTGAGTGGCTGACGGTTTGTTTTCATGCTGTGTTCTACCTATTTCATTGCTCATTTTGCTGTAAGGGAAAAAAACAGACAGGAACAAACTCATTCACGCACACGTACGCAAATAGCAAAACACAAACATACTGCTATTTCTAGTTTGAATGACGATGTTTGACTAAGGTAATTTAAAAAGCACTGTTTTGTGATGTTGAAATCCCTGTTTTATTATAAAAAATAAAGTATTTTTAAATCGTGTTTGGGGTCTTCTCGTTCAACCACCTATACTGTTTTCTCATCACATCCACCCTTCCTACAACTAACTTATCAAACTCCCACTGCTGGAAACATTGGGCCACTCAGTTCCATTTTATTTTCTGTATATGCAAATGTGTATGATTGAAAGGATAGCTAATAAAAGTCTGCAGGAAGCCGTCGTCTTCTCAGTAGCTCCTGGTGTCAGCTACGTGTTAATCTAACTGAAACCTTCAAGTAACCACACTAGGCCCTTCCATAAAACAATTCTACAAAATCACTGCAAAAAGGCGTCCAATGTAAAACTACCTCCGACCTTTCATAAACTACTACGGTAATCAAGCCACGTCCTGCATCGCCGTGAGGTTTCAGAATTGAAGCGAGCATCACGGAACCAAATGAGGCGTGGAGCAGAACTCAACTGTGTAAGAAAACACAACGGATGAACTCAGTTTAGCAATACTCTTTCAAGCTAACTACATTCTTAGACAAATGCAAAGTAGAATCAGTCTTTTCTTTAATTAATCTGTTCATCGTTTAGGCTTTTAAATCCTTTGGCCGGGTGGTCGCAAAGACAGCATGTCATCACTACATCCCTGAGCTTTAGAGGTATTTTACCTTTTCCACACATCAACGGTTACAGCTCTGTTACTATCCAACTGGTACATCGGAAGGCTGACTTCAACCCATGCATGTTGCCTCAGTCCATTTAGACACTACACCAAAACAGCCAGGAGCCCTGATCCTGCTTTGAAGTGTTTTGTGAAAGTGCCTAATGTGAAGGAATTGTTTGAATTTACCGTAATTTCCGGACTATAAGCCACTACTTTTTCACATGCTTGGAACATCGTGGCTTATAAAATACTGCGGCTAAATTATGGATTTTTTTTCTACCCAATGTGCTAATGAGCTTCATGCCACCAAACCATTTAGCCTCGTCCAGTGCTTTAAGTGGAAAAAAACAAGTGCCGGTACCCTCCCTAATGTCATAATAATATGCATACCTGCAAACTCAGAAGGGATGAAAAAGGTGACAAACGTTGCGCCAACCCCCCCCCCCGAAAGATTTTGTAATTTTTTAACATGCTTCAGGTAAAAGTCATTTACTAACCTAATTTAATGAGGACATAAATAGGAAAGATTGTGTCAACCAAAAAATTAACAACCAACAACAGCAGCAAGTCAAATACAGCAGAACATTTTGCTAACAATGCGCTGCTCCGAGTCAACAGATGCATTTAAAAACTTAAGACTTATCTCTTCAGACAGGCTTTTGGTTAATTTTGTACATTGATTTTAGAGTTTGTTATGTTTTACCTTTTTGTATAGTACTTCTGTGATTTTATGATTTTATTTTTCCTTTTGTAAAGCACTATGTGACTCTCATGTCTGTGAAATGTGCTATATAAATAAAACTTACTAACAGTAAAAACTTGTTTCTTAAATATGCTGGTGAAGATGTTTTGCCAGAAATTTTGAATAAAGTACATGCCATTTCCTGCATTCTTGTGTATTTTAACAAGTTGTTAGACATCTATGTTTACCTACATGTAAACATGATTCACTAACTATTTTAGAGACATCTAACAAAATAAAGTCAGGTCCTGTGGACAGATTAAAAAATTGTTGAAATTATTATTGATCATGAATCAGGATATTTTAGACACCTCATTCAACTAGTTCATATAGACATCATCCTGTTTTTAAACTCTCTCCTTATTAATGTGACAATTTATCACAGTGACTTTAGGGGTGCAATTGACTGTTATTTTGTTAATTTTTATTTAGTTTTATTTGTAACACAACATGCCATTTTACTAAACAATGGTTACGCCACAGCATGTATAAAAATATTAACTTTACCCACACGTTGGAGGAGTTACTTCCGCTTCCCTCGCGCTCTGTCGCGCTGCAGTTTGTTTTTGTTTTTTTACAGAGTTCGCTGTCGTCTCCTCCCCCTGTCTATCCTGAGGTTGTGATTGGCCAAATGACGCGCTCCACCAAAGATGTTTTATTGTCGTGAAGATGCATTACTCTTTCTTGAAATCCAGTCGGGGGAAATGATGCATTCTAATCTGCCACGGTCTTTCAAGTGGAGAAGACGAAAATAAGTTCCGGAACGCACCTTACGTTTAAAAAAAGTCCCGGTACTCTCAGGGTTAAATTTTAGAAGTGGCGGAACTGGGTACCGGTGAGTTCCGGCCCACTTAAAGCACTGGCCTCGTCCCACCCAGAAGCTGCACATCTCTCTTGGGGGGTGGTCCTCGTGACTCAATGAGACTTCCTGTATAAATAAAGGTTAAAAAAAAAAATCTTAATGAAATTACTAAACAGGTCACAGTGGACTAATGAAACGAGGAGAGGAGAAACCCCCTCCCTGTGAGGAGGGACTCCCCAGCATGCACAGAGCAACTTCTGATCAAGTCTGTAGGAGGACAGCACAAATTTGCGTAGGACGAAAATATTGATAGCATTCAGTGACTTCTTGGTAGGCTACTGTATTGTTCTTTTTTTTTTAACCAGCAGTGTTGCAGGCACTGTTCAGAAAATATATATATTTTTTACTGTACACATTTGTGTATGCTACTGGTACGTATTTAATTAAAAGTTTAATTTTTTTCTGTGTAAATATCTCATGTTACAATGTGGACACTTGTGGCTTATAGACAAGTGCAGCCTATATATGTACAAAATTACATTTATTTATTCGCGGCTGATATTTGGGTGTGCTCAATAGTCTGGAAATTACGGTATTTAAAAATGCTAGTTGAAAAATCGGGAGTTGGATTCTGTGAAAAGTTTAGCAACGATTGTAGTAAGTAGCTCTTTGAACAAACTCACATAGGAGAAACTGTTTGTTTCTGCTCAGATTGACACGGTAATGGTTAGTCTGAAAATGCTAAAAACAAAGATTGCTGCCATTATAAAACAACTTAAACCTCCACGGAGTCCCACTTCAGAAGATCTGAACAATCCCATTCAGCAAAAGAAGAGGACTTTATCCAACTCACTGGGCAAGCTAATCAGCTGAGGGACATCTTAGTAATCCAGACTTTTGGCTGTTTGAACAATTATTAAAACAAAAATACTGTCCACCCCCAGAGCCAGAGCCTCGCTCAGTGACACCAGAAATGACTAAATTCAGTAGGCAGGCACAATTTGATTTTGCTCTATATCGATGCTTGTGTTTGAATAACTTATTGTAGTTTGTCATCAACTGAGCTGATTAAAAAAACAATTTGTAGTTATGTGTGTATTGAAAAAATAAACTGGTTTCCAACAGTGTCATGTGGTTTAGGGCTCGTTTCAGAACAGGGCCGTCAAAGCGTCACGTCTCAAACTCCTTCCTCCTGATGTGCAAATTACAAGATTCTTAGAAGTAAAGACTCATAGTAGAAACACTGGACATCACCTGTGTATACATATGTATAAATGGACATATATATCATATATATCCATATATAATAAGCCTATATTTTTCCTATACACAATGCTCATACATTTCTAAACTCCCAGTCATACACAACCACACCACAAACTGTCTTGTTAGCATTGTGCACCAACCCACCATCAGTCTAGTGTTTGCACTGCAGGAGGGACATCATGCATCAAAACGTTTGCATCTGCAGAAAAAGGGCTGTGACAAGTACAGTACATCTTGTAGGCTTCAAGGATGATTTGTACTGTCATGTGATTTTGAAGCATGTGCATGGGATTATGGACATAGACCTGCATTGCGCACATATGCATACATACACACATACACACACAGCCATCACAAATATATGATTTGTGAGAGTTTTTGAGCTCTCAGTTTAGTACAGAACATTCCTGGGATGTAAAAAAAAAAAAAGCTGTTGTTTGCGTTCATCTTCAGAGCCCAAACTGCCAAAACACATTCCAGTACTTGACATTATCCTTTTCAGAGCTAAACTAGAAAAATAAAAACACATTTCTAAAACATTTCGTCAACATTTTCCCCCCTCTGATAACTTTAAAATTTCTGACACCGGTCACATTCATCCACTGCTTTGTGATTCCATGGCACGTCCGCTCTGTCGCTTCTCCAAAAAGCTTTCCAAAGTGCTGCAGCTAGTTTCGCTCATAGTCCCAAACATTAATAAAAACTAAAAACATACAGTACAGTGTGAATAAAAAGACAAGTCAGATCTGTTGGCAGTATGTTAAATGCGACAGGTGCGTTAAAGTGATTTGAAACATCCTGACCCTCTCAGAGCTGACATGCAGATTCTCTCAGTTCCTCTCAACATTTTTGTGAATAATAAAAAAAGAAAGAAAATAATCCATTAAATACAATCAGAATCGTCTGCAATCCTGTCTTCCTCCTATGCTCACCAACCCAGTGTGTTTTGCACTTATATGTATTAGTTATCACATTTACACGCTTACAAAGTCCCACCTGGGCTCAACCAAAGGACTAAATGACCCCTGATTTAGGTTTTTGACAATAATTTAAAGCAACTACCTGGTGAGACAGAATATGAAAGGTTAAAGACTATTAAAATAAAAATGCTACTGATGATAGAAAATACTCCACTGTTGTTCCCTCTCTGCTGTGTGGCACTCTGGCACCACCTGATGACTTCCATCATGATGGTGATTAACACATAAGTTCACAGGTCAAAACCTGGATTTATTTGAACACACAATTCCTCCTCCTCAGGGTCAGATCAAGTTCTGCCACTGGGTTGGCATGGGTTTTTCTAGGAGGGAAGTGTTTTTGTCCAGGCGGCCTCGCTCAACGTGCCCGGGGAATGAAATCACATACAGGAAGCTGAGTGCTACATCAGCTTGAAATCTCCACACGTTGTGTGAAGACAAGATGACCGAGCAAGAGCCACCAGGCGTTGTGCCAGCGTGCCACGGAGCCACCAATAAAAATTCAGCCCACATCAGCAGAAAAATCACCAAAACGTTCACCAATTTGCTCATGTGATATAATGTAACGTGATAACGCTGTAAGGTAGGGGTTACCTCTACAGTACAGTATCCAAGATAGAAAAAAAAATAACAACGAAAAAGGACAAATGAAACATTATTGTGGGCTTTTCCTTTTTCCTTTAAAATTCTCAAATGTTTCTTTTTTTTTTTAATCCCAAGGCTTTTTAACAGTCCTGCTAGCCTTTACTTGCCATTATTCGACCTTCCCTCAATGCTGACCTTCACCTCGTGAGGGATGAATGAAGGTTTAGGCAAGGTCAAAGGTGTCTCTTCCTCAGATTTTTCTACTTTTCGACCCTCGGGAGCAGACCATCTCCTCTTCCTGCCTCTCGTTGGCTTACTGGAGCCAGCTTCTGTGCTGCCGTCGACCTGACCTTTGCAAACAGATCCCCTGTCTCCAAACATGACATCTCCGTTTTCCACACTGGAACCCTCTCCACTCCCAATCCCACTTTCACCGCTCCCCCGCTGGATGATCCCATTCTCCCGCTCCTTGTGCCTGGAGTTTCCTCCACTGCAGCTCTGGGGGGTGTCTGAGACAGATCTGGGGGCTTTCAGGTGCCAATGGCTTGGGGGTAGGATAGACATTTGGGTGGTTAGCTCCAGAGGTTGAGTCTTCTTCAAAGATCCATTCTTCAGGTTCTTTAGTGTCAGTGAAATACAAACGTCTCCCACAGAAAGCTTGGTACAAGGTAGCTCCAAAAGCTGGGTGGTCCGGTCGGGGCAGCAGGAAGACCATCCTTGGCCAAAGACGAAGAAGGGGTACTCCAGCAAGACCTCCACACTCACCTGGAAGAAAACGAATCAGGAAAAACATATAAACACTTTTGCGGCTTGTTGCAAATCTCCTTTAAAGGTGCACTTTAAGAAATTAGTTTAATGTGGAATGAGTTCGGGTGAAGTACACTGCAACACCGCCAGTATGCTTTCACAATTTACCATTTTTACCATTCAGATCCATTCCTTTCTCATATTTTCCATTTTCAAAAGACCAAGATGACAACTATATCCCTAACCTCATTTATTAAAACTGCAAGTCTACAAAGCAGAGTGTGACGTCAAAGAGACATCTATCTGCTGAATACAGTACAGTTTATGAGGTCATATTTTTTTAATTTACAACCAGCCACTGCAGAGATCAGGCAGCTAGAGTGGGCTTGGTCTCCTCGTCCCTGATGCCAAGGGACAAAGACCAAGTACCACCACCATCAGAGATTATGTGGTTTACCTGGCATCTCATCAAGCAGGTTAAAGGATGAACAATTTTGCCTTTAGCTCAATATTAGGTGTACCGGTAATTTTCTTTTCAGAAATAAAATGCAAAAATGAGTAAAAATGCATGAAAGTATCAGTAGTCTCATCATAGAATACTATTTTACAGGAATAGTGAACCACTTCAAGAAGTCAAAATTCACCTTTAAGTCTTGAACAAACAAAACAAAACAACTTATTACTGATACGATTATTACCATAGTGCTTTCAGGGAAAACACGTGTAAGCAGTATGTTTAGACAACAGTTTTGAGTGTGAACATGTTTACTTTTTCACATAAATATTCTGATATTCTAATGTCTGAAATTTATGCTTGTCAATGGTGAAAACATGTAAGCCCAGTGTTAAAAACAACTATAAAAACTTGGACACTAAATTGTTAGGGATAAAAAAAAAAAAAAAAGGACAAATAAAAACATAATTAGACACATTAAGTAAGCACAAGTTTGACATCTTTTTACTGTAATATTGAACATCAAACACTAGGTGGAGAGATTGCAGTATTATTTGAATAAATAAATAAATAAATAAATAAATTAATTAAACAGTGGCAGAGGAGGCAGCTTTGAGAAATGATAAGAACAGGAAGGAAAAAGAATAAACACGAGAAGCAACTGAAGTAAAATAGATGTGAGTACGGTAATTGCAGAGAAGCTGCAAAGGCTATGATGAAATGACAAGTTTACTCAGTGAACTTGAACCCTCTCAAAGAAACACCAGGCAACAGTTTTCTTGCTGTAATGCAAAATTTGTACTTTATCTGGACACTGAATGAAAGATGCTGCCAGCGCTCCTAAAAGAAAAATAAATAAATAAAAAAGTAAAAAAAGACGTCAAATACAACGAAGCCTTTAACAATTGTCAATTTTTGTGGGGTGGAGATTCAAAGAGCCTGGGGCAGAAAAGATGGTCAGCAGTATGCAGCGTGGGCACACAGATTAAACTAATTGGCTTAAAGATGCTAGTGTGGGTAAATAAGTGTGCACAAGTGGGTTAAAACGAACAAAACTAATGAAAGGGCAGAGAAATTAGGAAACATTATAAGACATTAGTGACAGATTCCATTCATCTATCCTTGTTTCAAAATGGATAATGCATGTTCTTTGTCAAAACAAAACTGTTGATTTTTATTGAACAACAAGTAGCTATTTCAATAGTTTACGAGGATAAACTCAACCATTAAAAAAACTGAACGGAAACGATTTGTGCTTGAAACACAAATACTACATTTAACAGCAAAAACTCAACGTTAGCACTTTTAGCACTTTTATGCTCTTGGCTCTACAGAATATCCTGACAAGTCAAATCCAAACTCCTAATCAAAACATGTTTGGAACAGCATCATCATCCCAGAACATTAAACTTAATTAGAAGGAGAACAGCTGAGTCCTGTGAGATTTGCAGTAATAAAGTGCTTTAGAGGGGAGCAGCACAACGTCCGACACTCGTCATTAAGATCACCAAACGTGAAAGAACCTGAAAACCTTAATAAATATATTATTAAAGTTACCAAATATATAAAAAATAAAATTATTAATAATTTTTTTCTTTTTTTCATTTTAATCAAACATTCTTCAGAGCTACACTGATTTGTACTTTCCCTCTATCATGCCTTTCAGGTGTACAGATGTAGATTTGGGCATTTTGGTGTCATCAGTGGGAAAACAAGATATGAAACATCTGCAAAACTGAGTGATAAATTTTTATTTTATCTGCAAACATGAAAAAAAATGTCAATTTTTGAAGTGACATCTACCCACTTGTCATGTCAAAGTAATGACAGAAGTATCCAAACTTTGTTATTTTTATACAAGTAGGATCCACAGAGTTCTATTTCATCCCTCCTGACCGCCAGAGGGCGGTGCTGAAAGCACGGAATATCCCTTCGCGCATGCGCTGTTCGAGTAATTATATCATCTACATCACACAGGTGTGACCGGATAAGCAATCAAGAGGCTACATAGCCTAGCGTTATCCGTTAATTCAGTCCTTTTTTCTTCTCGCGCGCGTTCGATCCAAGGCAACAGGCCTTTGGATTTTCTTCTCACCGTCGCTGGAGGCCCGACTGCCTGTTGGCCCGACTGCCTGTTGGCCGCGACGGTTACTGAGGTATTTCATTGGGCAACAGTGGCTTTGCCCCTCTCCCAAACCACAGTGTTGCTAATGTGGTTCAACACTGGTAAGTAACTTTTGTTATTTCGCAGCTCCGTCCGCCCTCAGAGGAGGCTACCGTGTGGTTCACGTGAGTAGTCTTTACTTTGCCTTGACTGCGGTTTGTTGCCATTGTGTGGCTCCGTCCGCTTTAGGAGGCAATTTCCACATGAGATCGACTCGTGGGTAAGTATTACTTCTACCAAAGTTTCTTGTGTAGCCAGCTGCGTTCTGGCCTTGTTTACTTTAGAAGGCGAGCGTTCTCGTACCTTCCAAGAATTATTCATAAACGCTTCTACTGAAGCTTATTATGTAGCCAGCTGTTTTTCTGGCCTCGTTTACTTTAGAAGGCGAGCGTTCGCGCACCTTCCAAAAACTGTTTATAAACGCTTCTACTGAAGCTCATTATGTAGCCAGCTGCGTTTCTGGCCTTGTTTACTTTAGAAGGTGAGCGTTCTCGTACCTTCCAAAAACTATTCATAAACGCTTCTACTGAAGCTTATTATGTCATAAACGCTTTTACCGAAGTTTATTGTGTAGCCAGCTGTGTTCTGGCCTTGTTTACTTTAAGAAGGCGAGCGTTTGCACACCTTCCATAAACTCATAAACGCGCCAACCTCCATAGACGGTTGGGCTGAGCTAGCAGTGCTAGTCTTCTTGAGTTTTTGGTCTTGTGTTCTATTGGTTATGGTTAGCGTTTCTTGCACCTTCTCCCAATTCACTTTCACCAACCTCATACATGGTTGGGCTGAACTAGCGGTGCTAGTCTGAGTTTTTGCCTTGTTTTTAATTGGTGAATGTTAGCGTTTCTCGCACCCTCTACCGATTCACTCTCACCAACCTCATGCATGGTTGGGCTGAACTAGCAGTTCTACTCTGAGTTTTGGCCTTGCTTTTAAGTGGTGAAGGTTAGCAATTCTCGCACTTTTTCCCAATTCACTTTCACCAACCTCATACACGGTTGGGCTGAACTAGCGGTGCTAGTCTGAGTTTTGGCCTTGTTTTTAATTGGTGAAGGTTAGCATTTCTCGCACCCTCTCCCAATTCACTTTCGCCTATCTCATAAGTGGTTGGGCTGAACTAACGGTTCTAGTCTGAGTTTTGGCCTTGTTTTTTAATTGGTGAAGGTTAGCGTTTCTCGCACCCTCTCCCGATTCACTTTTGCCTACCTCATGAGCGGTTTGGCTGAACTGGTGGTGATAGTCTGAGTTTTAGCATTGTTTTTTAATTGGTGAAGGCTAACGTTTCTCGCACCCTCTCCCAATCCACTTTGCCAACCTCATAAGCGGTTGGGCTGAACTAGCGGTGCTAGTCTGACTTTTGGCCTTGTTTTAATTGGTGAAGGCTAGCGTTTCTCGCACCCTCTCCCAATTCACTTTTGCCTGCCTCATAAGCGGTTAGACTGAACTAGCGGTGCTAGTCTGAGTTTTGGCCTTGTTTTGATTGGTGAAGGCTAACGTTCCTCGCGCCCTCTCCCAAATCATTTTTCGCCAAATTTGTTCTCTATTGGTGAAGGCTGGCGTTCACACACCCTCTCCCAATTCATTTTTCGCCAAACTTGTTCTCGGTTGGTGAAGGCTAGCGTTCGCGCACCCTCTCCCAATTGGTTTTTTGCCAAACTTGATCTCTATTGGTGAAGGCTGGCGTTCGCGCACCATCTCCCAATTCATTTTTCGCCAAACTTGTTCTCTGTTGGTGAAGGCTAGCGTTCGCGCGCCCTCTCCCAAATCATTTTTCGCCAAATTTGTTACCATACCATACCAGTTTATTTATAAAGCACTTAAAAATACAGCAGCAGCCGTCCGAAGTGCTGTACAAAATAAAAACAAGCACAAAACAATAAAAACAATCAATCTCAATCATATAAATATCGGAACATCACAAGTAAAATTTCTCTATTGGTGAAGGCTGGTGTTCGCGCACCCTCTCCCAATTCATTTTTCGCTAAACTTGTTCTCTATTGGTGAAGTCTAGCGTTCGCACACCCTCTCCCAAATTCACTTCTGTTGGTGAAGGCTAGCATTCGCGCACCCTCTCCCAAATTCGGCCTGTCCGTCTTACATCTTGCTGGTAGCTGGTGGTGCCAGCTCTTCTGCTGTGCTACAGTTTTTTTCTCTTGAGTAAACTGCCTACAGTGGGGAGCATGGACGTTTCTCACGGCTGCATAGATTGAGAGTCCGTGCTCCAGGCGTATGATAGTCACGACCTGTGTCTTGCCTGCCTGGGACATGACCATCTGATGGAGGCCCTGTCGGAGAACCCCTGCATGAACTGCAGCTTCATGCCTCATTCCGTAATGGTACGTCCAGACCGAACAGCGTTTCAACTTCCAAAAAGCTCGTCACGCACGCAAGTGGACGCACTTGGTGTCCAGACCAGAACGCCAGAACGCGAAACTGCTGCGGGGTGTGTGGGAGGAGCTTACCGGTATACCGAGTCCTCACTGCACTCCGCCAGGCGAGGAGCTTTTTATTTCTGTCTCTGTAGAGCAGACTTGACTGGTCGTGAAGGACTTGTCGCGAACACACAGCTACAATGAGTTTCTCTTCCATAGTCCATGACTCCGCGGGTTTTTTCTGTGTCCCACAAACAATACGTCACATAGTTGCGCAATCGTTTCCGCGTCACATAGGGACTCTCCCCCTCTCCCCCTGACCCCCTCTCTTCTCCCCCCGACTCTCCCTGATCAACCAATCAGGGAGAGTTGAACGGCGTTTGAATGTTTGAACCGCGAAATCTTCAGCTAAATCAACGTGTGCTTTGGAGGCTGACGCGGGTTCACGTGCACGGAAAAACGCTTTCCATCACGCTCAACACGCACGTGACGTGACGCCCGACACCAAGACGCGGCTGGAAGCGCGTCCCCCATTGACTTTGCATGTAAGCTGGACGCTCCTGCCGTTGAAACGCTGTTAGGTGTGAATGCACCATAAGAGTGGCTCGGTTGGCCCTGTTTTGCCCCAAGCTCAGCAGTGGCCTCCCGCCTTCTGGACAGGAAACTCCACCCTGGCGCTTGAAGCGCAGGACTGAGGCCGCAGTCTCTGTGGCCCCTCTTGGGAGGAGGCGAGCCAAATCTGCAGGGTCTTTCCACGAGAGTGGAGCGGCTGTCTGCAGAATTAGCAGAATTAAGTCCTTTTTCCAGGCACGCCAACTGGGTGTTGAGCCAATGGAAGCAACTGGACTCCCTTCCCCATTCATGCCTGAGCTGGCTGCGGAGGAAGATGTGTTATCCTTGGCTGCCTTTGCCTCTCATTTTCTAGGGGACGAGCAGGAACAGTCAGTGACTGGTTCCTTTTCTTTGTCTCGGAGTGCGGTTAGAGGATCGGGTGACTGCCCCATGCAGGACGCTATGCGTCTTTGACTGAGCCATGTCGTAGATCCCTCTGTGATCTACCAGTGGTGCCGGGAGAGCTGTTCGATCTTGCTGCTGTAAGAATTATAAAGAGGAGGTCAATATTAATACTGACCTCTTTATCCTTAATTAATCTACTTATTCAGATTGAATAGTAAATGTTCACGGATTCTGTTCTTTTTCAGTTTACCCAATATTTCTGTGATCTTTATGATGGATAAATACACAAAGCCATTAAGTGACAAAGACGTTAACTTAGTTTGATATGTCAAAGAGACACTATCATTTATTTAAAATAAATCAACTAAATTAACACCATTACACTTGATTGACATGATTTCACTTTCTTTCAAATTAAACGTCAGCAAACTTAAATTCAACACAACAGACATAAATATTGGATGTTAACATATTTAGACTGTGGGCTCTTTAAACTTAAAATAGTTTCCAGCTTAGGTTGAGAGGGAAAAGAAATAGGAAAGATTTATGGAGGAAGAAAAGTTAAGAGTTTTAGGGAGTTATCTTGATGTGTTTAACCAGAAACATGGCAGTTCTCCGGCCGATTAAAGCTACACGTTGGTACCCTTGGCAAAGCATTTGACGACTTGTTACCTCGTGAAGATGGTCAGTCTCCCTCGGTCCAGTTTGGTCAGTTCGTTTACCATTCTCAGCGTCTCCAGACGTGCGCCTTGACTCGAACCGAAGTAACGGCAGCTCCTGGTGCTGTTGTTCAAGATAAGACGTTCCTTAAAGGAATGTCAATAAAAGAGAGCTTTTCAGCTGTTGAAGATGGCTTATAACTTGGCATGTTATAAGTCTTTAACTGAATGACATGGTCATTAGCGTGTTGACCAGACGATCATCAGTTCTTTGGAGAAGACCATAGTTTGAGGCTTACTCCAGCAGACTTTTTAGAGAAAGTAAGATGTGAAGGTTTTAACTGAGACGTGACCCAGAAAATGTGTTCTTTCTGATTGGCCGAATGGCATCATAAGTTGATGTGAGGATGACATCAACATGTTGAAAGGGGGTCAAAAGATTAGTTTGTCAGAAAGATAAAGTGTTAGTTTCAGATGTCAGCATTTTATCATAAAACTGATTCCTTTGCTTTAACACTTTAACAAAATACTGTTGGTTTGATTAAAACAACGTCATTAAGCATCACATATGGGACCTATTAATGATAATAGCTTGATTATTAAATAGGACAAAAACAAAAGTCTTTGGGTGTCTAGATTGTCCTGAGCTCAAGCTAAAATGAATGAGATAAAGTGTTCCTTTTATCTTCACATGCAAGTTCGAGAGGAGAGGAGAAATCCTCCATGTACAACATTTTGAATTAAGCAGAGTATTTGATTTATCTGACATTAAAATGTACTGATGCTCTTACAAATAAAATTATTCTTTTGATCACATCAGCCTAAAATCAAAGATAGAAATAGTCTCTTATTGGTGACTATGTTATCAGATTATAGCTAAATGAATAATTTTGTAGTAAATGTCTTGCTTTACTGAGAGGTCAGTAAAGGTCATCACTGGACAGTTCAAAAACCTTAATTTGACCCTGGGTAGGTCCACTACATCTCCCCCCTTTTGGAAGCCATCGCCAGTCCTTGGGGATGGGGTCCAACACGAAAGGAAACCTTGAACTGTCTTTGATCTTGAAGTAATCCAGCAAGTGGAAAAAAAAAATCAAAAATTATAATCCCATAAAGTTTTTGGAAATTCCATACTGTTCGGAGGTAATCCCATTGCGAAAAGCTTTTAATCCTTTGGAAAACAAAGTCTGTTAACTCTTGGAAAACAAAGTCTGTGATCCCTTGGAAAGCAAAGTCTTATAATCCACAGCGGTAATTCCACAGCAGTAAATCCACAACGATTAGTTTTGTTGATTGATCAGCAACAATTGTTTTCATAATCAGCATGTAGAGGGGATCCCTCGATTGACGCAGAGGAGGCGACCCTTGGATGAAGGTTGAAGACCAAGCGTTGGAGCTGCAGGTCCCCACATCGATGGTTGGAGGCTGGTTGGTTTCCAGTCCGTGCCACTCTGGTTCTATGTGTCATGCATTTATGTGGTTTTTAAGGTGGGCTTATGATTGGGATTTTACATTAAGCCTTACCTATATGCACCTGGTATGTAAGCTATCATGGTTTAGATCAGCTACAATTACCAATTAAGGGGTGGATCAAATCTATAAATTAGGTATAGGGATCTGTACCTATAGAATTTTGGAGGGCTTCTGTAACGAAGGCCTCTAATTCCAAACTATTCCTCCATTCATTACTTAGTTTAGGTTAAACTAACATAAAAATGAAATATAGTTTGATCTAAATGTCTGTTGTCTTTTAGACGAACGACGTAGGATTTGGTATTCCTAATAAATTTTGAAGTCTATGGCGAGACTCATCAAAATGAATAGACAATCTAGAATAGAAACGATCGAATCGGTTCAATTTAGAAATTGTGAGACCAGTGTAGTTTATGGTACCTTGAGTAGCTTTAAACTACATTGACTCTTCGACGATTGAGATTTAACAAAACGAACTGCATGTTGGCATAGTTAAATCCATATCATTCATTAACCAATGTTAATACAAAACCTTTTTGGCTGGGAGTGTTCAGAACCAAAACAATATCTCAACTAACGACAACAGTAATGACTAAACAACACGGAAACAACGTTTCACTGCTTCGACACACTCTTGTCATCAGATTCCAAAGATGTAACACACAAGAAAACAGGTCTCAACTTTATGACCGAGGTCAAATTAAATCTCGTGGATTTAAACAGTTGTTAAGGTTAGTTTTTTTGTTGTGAGTTTAGGCTTAGCGTTTCTAAGTTCAAATTGGACAATGTGACTTATAGGGTGGGAAATTACGGTAGTTTAAACCTGATTAGTTTATTTACTAACTTGTGCTTGGACGACCTTATTATCCCATGAAGTCGGTGTGTTTGTGAGATCTTTGTCTTTTGTGGAGTCATTGAACGCCTTGTAAGGTTTGATCTGATTTCGATGTACCCATTTAGCAATTGGCTCTTTGCGGCCTTTGCTGATTTTGATTTCGTAGACGACTGAGGACACTTTGTCTGTTATCAGATGAGGTCCAGTCCACCTGGGCATTAGTTTGCGGGCGAGAGTTCCGGTCTCGGACCCTCCTTTCCCGGTTGCTGGGGCGAACGTATAGTACCAGACTCTGTCTCCCACTTGGAGTTCATTGTGAGAGGCCTTCTGGTCGTAGTACGCCTTACGTCCTTCAGCGGATTTTTCCAGGTTTTTCTGGGCGAAAGCAAAAGTGTTTCTGAGGTGTACATTCAAATCTTTCATGTATTGTTGTGTGGTGTAGGCTGTCGCCATGGCGGCGTCGCCTGGTTGGTACAACAGGTGTAGAGGGAGAGTCATTTGTCGACCGGTCATCATCTCGAAGGGAGAGATGCCAGTTGATGTGTGTGGAGTGGCTCTTATGGCCATGAGGACCAGAGGGAGTTTCACGTCCCAGTCCTTGTGGTTTGCAGCCACGTATTTCTTCAAAATACTCACCACAGTTCTGTTTGCTCTCTCTACTTGGCCTGAAGCCTGTGGGTGGTAGCCGACATGAAAGTTGGCCTTGACGCCTAGCGTCTTCCACAGTTCTTTCATCACTTCACCTGTGAAGTGTGTACCTTGGTCTGAGTTCACCCGAAGGGGAAGTCCAAACCTTGAGAATATATGATTCATTAACAACATAGCAGTGGTTTGTGCTGTGTCGTTAGGAGCTGGTAGGCATTCTACCCATTTGGTGAATGCACAGGTTACCGTGAGAAAATATTTATTTCCTCTAGAGCTCTTAGTGAGTGGTCCAACCCAGTCGATCTGGAGGTCAGACCATGGGAATGCAATGCCTCTGCTTTGCAGTGGTGCTCTGTGAAGTGGTCTGGTTGGCTGAAACTGGCCACAGACCACGCACCCTTCAATGTAGTCCTTGACATCCTTTTTCATTCCAGGCCAATAGGCAATTTGTTTTAATGCCGTCAGCGTGGCTTTATCTCCTTTGTGTCCTGCGGACGGGAGATCATGGGCATGAACTAACATCACCCCCCTTTGGTCATGGGGAACCACGAACACAGGTGAGGACGTTGGTCCATGAGCGAAAGTTAAGATGCCCTTGATTAGTTTTAGCTGTTTGCGCAGCTGATAGAGGACCTTAAGGTCTGGATCGGAATCCAGGTCGTCTTTAGACGGACTATTTTTGTTCGGATCGGTCAGGTACAGTATCATGGAGTTGATAGCAGGATCCGACTTCTGTAGTTGGATGATGTCTGGGTCAGTCAGTGCAGGTCGTACAGAGACTGCGTTGTCAGCAGGTCTGGCTGCGGCCTGGGCACGTGTGACTGCCATAACCCTGACCGTAGGTTGTATTGACAGAGTCTTGATTAACCAGGAGGGGTCGAAGGACCATAGAGGACCTTCGTCGGCTCCTTCTTTGGCTAAGGAATCTGCAATGTCATTGTAGTGCTTGTCATCGCCTGGGACTCTAGAATGCCCTGGAACTTTCTTCCAGTAGATCTGTAAGTCGTGTGATGTCACCAAGTGATCACACGCTATGAAAAGCTCTTTGTGTTTGACCACTTTTCTGTCGCTTGTTAGGAAACCGTTCTGTTTCCACACAGCGAGGTGACAAGCGAAACTTAAACGAGCATAGTTAGAGTCAGTGCAGATGACTAGCGTCTTGATGGAGCGTTCTACTACCATCTGGAGAGCTATTAGGATTCCTGCAATCTCAGCATACTGAGAAGTCTGAGAGCCTAATTTGTAGCTGAAAGTTATCTGCTCTTGGTTTGGAGGAGGACCCCTCCAACACCTGCTCTGCAGATCTTGTCGCGGAGGAATGAAGATCCATCCACGTACAATGTTGTCATATCTTTGCAGATATTGTCATCAAAGAAGTGGTGATTCGGGTCTTCAGTTACTGGGGGTTTCACCTCAACCGGCGGCTGGGTGGCTGGTACATCTTGTGTACACTTCTGGCAGATTGCCAAGTCCGTCCCCAGATGTGACTTCTTGTTTTGACCATAACGTATGTCTAGGTTAAAACTTTGAAGCGCCATGAGCCACGTTGCAACACGTGAGTTTGTCACCACACCATCTCTGATGCGTTCACTGTTAAGAAAGGTCACTGGCTGGTGTTGTGTTTCCACAATGATTTTCTGTCCACCAATGTAGCTGGAGAAATGTTTAACTGCCCACACTGTGGTCAGTAAAGCTTTCTCACAGTCTGAGAATCTCAACTCGGGGCCTGCCATCGTTTTGCTGGCGTAGGCTACCACACGTTTGTCTCTGTCGTGTATCTGGTACAGACCCGCACTTATGCAGTGAGCTGAGAAGCCCACTTCCAAGTAAAACTCTTTGTTGTAGTCTGGGTAGACTAAACAAGGGGCTGACTTGATCCTGTTTATAAGAGCGTCCATTGCCTGTTGCTGTTTGTCAGTCCAAACAAATGGTACGTCTTTTTTAAGGAGTTCAGTCAGTGGTTTCGCAAGGTCCGCATAGTTCTCGATGAATTGGTTCGAGTAGTTACACACGCCCAGAAAACTTTGTAGTTCTTTGAGATTGGTGGGGACTTTGAGATTGTCGAGGCCTTGGGTGCGAGTCAGCTGTGGTTGTACTCCGTCAGGACCTACAAGTAGGCCAACGTAGTCCACTTTGGTTCTGCACCATTGGCATTTTGACAGTGATATCTTAGCACCAGCAGTTGTCAGCTGATTCAGAACGTGGTCGATCTCAGCCAAATGTGAGTCCAGTGTTGGCTGCCTCAAAAGGACATCGTCCACGTAGATCAGTGTTCCACGCTCGTGGGCGTCTGGACATGCTTTGTTCAAGAAGATGTTGAACTCTGCAGGTGAGTTAGCGTAGCCAAAGGGACACCTGTTAAAGGTGTATTGACGGCCACCAAAAGTGAAAGCTAGTTTGTACTGGTCCTCGGCGCGCACAGGGATGGTCCAAAAACCAGAGGCGACGTCGAGGGTCGAGAAGTACTTACCATTGGTGACCTTGGGCAGTTCCTGTTGGAGTTGCGTCATAGGCCATCTGGATAAGGGAACTTGTTTGTTTAGCTTTCGGTAGTCTATAGTGAGTCTCCACTTACCATTAGGTTTTAACACCGGCCATAAAGGCGCAGAGTAAGTGCTGTTACAGTATCGGATGATACCTTTTTCTAACAGGTCATTAATGATTTCTCTGACAGGTTGATGTGCTGCCAGAGGAATCTTGTACTGTCTGACAAATGCAGGGGGAGCATTAGGCGGGGTTGGGATGCTCACTGTGTGGAGCGTGGTCAACCCACAATCCATCGAGTCAGTTGAGAATGATTTCTCATATTTTAGAAGAACTTTGCGAAGTTTGTCCCTTTCTTCATCAGTTTTCAGGGCGTCGGCTTGGGTGACCACCTGTTCAATCTGTGAAGCAACTGAGAGGGATTCTTGTTCTTTGGGGAGCTCCAGTGAGTCCCCTTCAGTGTCGTAAAACCTGTCAACAGGTAGTGCACTGTAAGTTTGAGGACCTAGACTGTCTCCTCGGTTGAAACCGAACCGGTTGACCGTGTCATGGTCGGAATCATTGGGGGAGAAGAGAGCTATGGCCTGTGTTGGTTTCGTTAACAAGACTTGCCCCGTGTGTTGATTTGGGATCAAGATTTCTGGGAGTCCTCCCAGAAATGGAATGCTTAGCTCAAAATCATGAAAATCAGTAGAGATCAACCATCCTAGCTGTGTGTTTTTTGGGATCAGTACCTCTTCTGTGCTTGTGTTGCACACAGCAACAGTCGTGGTTCTGCAGTCGAGGGTCACTTGGCATGTGGCCTCCATGGACAGTCCTAAGTTGAAAAACATAGGAGATGGTTGAAAGTATGCCTGTTTTGTGCTAATAGCTTGTCCTTTCATGATGTGACACATCACCGGCTTGTTCATAACCTGAGGTGGTACCGCAGTGTTATGGCTGTTAGCAATCTGACAGACCTCTGGAATGGTCTGTCCAGCCTTAAGGTTCTCTGTTGTTAGCACAGGAGAGTCCTTTGTGGCTGTGTCTAGTGACCACAGTACATTGTTGTTGATGTCCACTCGGACACCTAACCTTACCAAAATGTCGGAGCCTATGTAGGTTGCATGTGGTAAGTTCGGGACCACGAGGAACGGGTGATCCAGTACTCGTTGGTTCCAGATCAGTTTCAGGTCAATGATCCCTTTTGCGGTCATTACCTGTTTATCGTTGGGGTCCAACGAAAAGCGGAAAGCCTTTTTGTTCATTTCTAGACCCAACTGTTTTTTAACCAAGGTTCCATAGAAAGCTTGGCTGATCGCTGATTTCTCCGTCCAAGGAGACAAAACAGCATCATCGGTGTGGGATCCTTGGATCTCAACACCTTTGACTACCTGCGGTAGGTAGTGTTCAGTGAGTGCTGACTGTTTCAGCTCGCAGAGGAGGCTCTCTTGTTGGGCCTTTTCTGCCTCACCTGTTGCTGAAGGTTCACTTACCGGGATTGTGCTCTCGTTGGAGGAACCCGTTGTGCCTTCCGCGGTACCTGCTGTTAGACAGTCAGTGTCACCTTGTGTAGGCATATCGATTGGCAGTGGTTGGCTCACTCTGGTCCACATTGTTTGATCACCATAATCTATAATCGCGTCGAAGCGGTTTATAAAGTCTTGGCCAACCAAAAATG